>JASDQU010309713.1:9764-26859 GCA_032191745.1 Picea mariana
AGGAACTATGCACCCAAGGTTTGATTAATTTTATATGCCTCTAGTTGTTATGTCATTATTGTGATCTTATGAATATCCAAGTTGCATTTTGATCTGTTGAAGTTATCATACTAACCATTGGTCAAAATTAAATTCAAAGTATTAGATTCATTAAAGTTGAGATTATAGATTTTATTCCCTAACTTAGATTTCTGTCAAGATAGCATATTGTATTAGTACAGAGGACGGGTTGAATAAAATACTTGTCATCTTGAGTGAAGAAAAACAACACTCATTCTTGAGGACAAGACTCCAGGTTCCAGGTTTGATTGATTAAATTGATAAGATTCAAATTTGCACATATGAAGTTTGATAACTTATAAACACTATAATTGTGATAGCAATATTTGAAAAGTTTTATTATTCAATACTTGGTAGCATGTGAGAAATATTGAGATAAATGCTTATTGTAATTATTTACTAGATATAACTAACATCTTCTCCAGGAGAAACCTCTTGTTTTGTTTCCAGGTTACCATGGAGGACTAATTGATCACAACACTAGAATAGTGTTGCTCTCATTTCTTATTATTATATTTCTTACTTTTGACCCTTGTTCCATGCACATCACAAGTGATAGATCTGAAAAATCTACTGTGATGATTGTTCTCGCTATTTTGTTTATTATTATTATAAAGAGTATTATTATTGTCTATTGTTTCTCCCTTGTTGTTCTTGTTCCGAGTAAGTCACAGCCGATAACCCTGAAGGGATCTATAGTGATGGTTGCAGGAGGCAACATATTATATGGAACATGAAGCAGACTATCGAAGCTATATACATGACTGTATACATCCATGTACCAAAAAAGAAGAATAAGAAGAAGAAGAAGAAGAAGTTACTTTTGCTAGATACAAAAAATATCATATGAAGACAGATCATGAGGAGCAAAAGGCTCCAAATATGATAGAACAAATCCCTCTAGTGAAATTGATCACTCTTCAGATCATAGGGAAGAGTTAGCAGAGATAGAAGGGCCTACCCAGAATCAATGCAGTAATCAAGAAGAGACCAACATAATCATGTCTGTTATAACCCTAATTTTCACCAGATATGCTTACCTAGCATCAGGCCATCTCATTTTACATATTTTTCCAAGCCACTGCTAAACAACTCTTCTTAAAAACACCCCTTTTTAAGGCACACGCGCCATGCTCCACTACTGCATGCATGTATACGCTAGCTAACCCACTACAGCCTGTGTATACCTACAAAAACACGAAAAATGGAAAGTTTCAGACAGAACTCATAGTTTTGGGTAAGTTACCTAAACCATTTGACCACCCATAGTTGGTCACTAAACCAAATACCTAGCCCTTTCTAGCCTATAAAAGAAGGGGTAGGGGTCCCATTTGGAAAAAGGAAAATAATTGTAAAGAAACTCTACCCGATTTCGCATTCCCTTTGTCCCAACCTTTTGCAACTAGTGTGTGAAGAGAAGAATATACAAAAGCAATTGGAGCATAGTTGAAGAGGTGCCCAGGACCAGATTCGAGGAGCAGTGGTTGATCTCACTATTGTAAGTTACTCTTGTGAGATTAATAAAAAGAAGTACTTTTCCCATCCCGCCATATGATATTTTCAATGTTTAAATTTGATTATATTTTGATAGAATCTCTAACCCATTAGTTCATAGAACATATGCATGTGGAGTTCTTTGTTTGTCGTTTTATGGATGCAGGTCAACATTAAGAGGATATTTGCATTCAAGGAGTGACCAAATGTTAAAGGATCGACATCAAACATGGAAACCAAGATATAGTAACTTGATATTTTTAACTTGTATTTGCATATGAATAATGGGGTTTATGATTGGGATGTTGGTAAGAAGTAGGAGACTTTAGGTCATTTTATGCATACATTACAGAACCCTTAATGCTAGTCCGTAGGGGGATTTCCCACCCACAATAGAATTGGCGACCATACCGGGGAGATCTCTAGGGTTTTTGGTGATTCTTTTTGGGTTTTTTAAATTGGTTTTATTACCTTTTTTCCAAGTTTCTGCAAGAGTCTGAGCTAGTAAGGATTCTGGTATTCCATACCAATACTCCCTTCTTTCTTCACTTGATTGATTTTTCTTTTTCGAGAAGCTACAAAGGCATATGCGGCCTATAGAATGCCTTCACATGTATAAACACGCCCTGACTTCACACAACCCGCGTACATACATTGGTTGTTGAAGGATCAATAGCGTGTCTGAGTCCAAATTTTTTTTTTTTTAAAGAGAGGCAGTCATCCTCTTCCCTGTCAAAAGCAATCCTTATTAGGGGTTTTCTAGATCTAGTTCTAGTCTCTGTTGTTGCAGTTTGTAGCCTAGGTACAACCTCATATTAGATTTTTCCTTGCATCTTTTTCTGTTAAAGTAAGTTTCTGTGTCTTCAAGGGATTCTGGTTCTCAATACCAGTACTCCCTGCCAATGTTTGATTGCTTGTTTTTTCAATTTTTGAGGAGTTGCAAAGGGAAACGTGGCTTGTAGTAGGCCTGCATGCATGTATACGCGCCCTGACCTTAAACATCTTGTGTACATACGCTAGTTGTTGAACTGTCATTCGCGTACCTGTTGAGGATTTTTTTTTTTTTTAAGAAGAGGCAGTCATCCTCTTCCCTGTCAGGGGTCACACCTCTCAGGGATTTTCTTGATCTATTCTGGGTCTCTATCATAGAAGTCTGTAGCTTAGGTTTGATTACAGCATATCTTTCTTTTTCATTAAAAAAATTTTCCACTGTTTTTCAGTAATAGGGTTTTTAGACAAGTTTGAGAGTCTGCTTCAATCAGCTTGTGTGTTATTGTCAGTAACTCTCTGTGATCTGTGCTTAGGCCAGAAGTCATTTCTTGGTCTTTACTTTTCGTCATTTTTCCTTTTTGCTTCTTAAGAATTAAACAATAAAAAAAAATCTTTTATTTTTGGTTTGGTTAAGTAGTTGGTTGTTTGCATTAATCATCAGGAAAAAGATTGCTTTCGTAAGTTCTTGGCTGTTGAATTAGGACAATAAGTAGCTCGTAGTCGAGTGAAAGATTGTTTTGAGTTTTCTGTTAAAATATCTTAGAAAAAAAAAATGAAAAGTTGATTAAAGAGTTTGAATGTACAAATTTGACTTTGTGAAGAAGTAATTTGTTTTCAGTTTCAGTATATGCTCTTCTCTTTCATCTCTGAAAAACATCAATGGTTTCATTTTCATTCTCTTTGACTTAAGATAGCCACTAAAATTAAAGATTAATTAAAATCAACTAGACTTTATGTTTGTAGGGTCCATCAACTAGTCTAGGCTAGAGCCTTGATTTAGGATTGGAGAGGAAACTCTTCAAGGCTGCTAAAAATAACATAAGAGTCTATGCTAGAGAGTGTCAAATTTCTAGTATCATGAAAGTTATCTGGGACCCCCCTCTAACACAAGTGCTAAACATGAGGTCACATAAGGAAAGGTAGTGGAGATAACCCCTCCAAAGCCGGACCAAGCGTAGTGGGGAACACATATAGAGGGCTTGTCTTGGGATTCCGTTGATCTCATTTGCCACGGAGCTTTGTGGGTCTTCAATCCGTTCGAGGTCCTCATTCGTCTTCCGAAACACTTGCTTTCGATACCCTTGATAGGTTTTGGTCTTCATACCCTGCTCATTGCGGTCCACCCGACTGTCGATTGTACCCATCTGGTGACTGTTTGCACGCTGGTAACCTAGTTTCCTATCTTTCTAGTGACTTACACAGGTGACTGCGGGGGTATACCATGGTACCTAGGACATACATCGAGCCATGATTTGTAGACTATACCCAGAGGGTGCTTCCGTATTCGAGTTTCACTTGCACCGGTAAGTTGCTCTAGTGTTGGTTGTTGTAATTGTTCTTCCAACTAGCTAGTGACTGCTTATTTTATCTCATAGGTACTTTTTCTAGTGCGTGTTGGTTTTTAAACGATTATAGATTTCCCTAGTGTCCTTGATCTTCTCACACAGTGTAGGATCAGGAGTTCCTCTGGTCGTGAAGGATTTTGGGCCTGCCGTCGTTTGACCTCGAACCCCTCCCGCCACCACTAAGGAAAAAACTAGACCAGCAAGGGTCTTTTGAGACAACTAGGTTACAGGAAACTGTGCCCGACCCATCTTCAAGAGGAGAACATTTGATTCTAGAGGATAAATCATTTCTCACCTCAGATTAGAAGCTCTTGGTCTATATAACCCTCCCATCACTGATCTATCAGTGCCCATCGTCTTACAGGTTCTACCTTACGAGCATCAGGTAGTATCACAAGCAACAATGGAAGAAAACGTTGCTACTTCTTTAGGGAATACTCATATTTCCTTCACGACTGTCACTACAGGAGGTGTTCCACCTCCTAATCAACCATCATCGGTCCAGGCCACTATGGTCTTGAATGCTTCTACCTCAGGTAGCGATCTAATTCTGTCTATGGAGGTGATCACAGCTTCATTTACCCAGAATGCGATAGGCCCTTCGTTCTCATACGGGATGCCTGGCTTCGGTACGAGTATTTTACTTTCATCCTCCACTCTACAGACTTTAGGTCTGGGGGCAAGAGTTCCAATGCTCCTCTGCAAGGATCTATGGGGGGCACTTCATCTCCCTTTATCGCTTTCCCTTACGGCGGGGGTCATATACCCCCTTCGTCCCCCTTGCTCGGCGGTGTTCCTCAACACTCTGTCGGGCCTAACATAAACTTGTTTGGAGAAGGTAGTCAAGCACTCCCTCCTTATAACATGTCGATTGGTTCAACACCTTTCTCTTTGTTCGACGTGTTTGGTAACAATGCTTTCTTGTCAGTTGTCATTTCGGCCGGGGGAAACCCCGGTTATGGACAACCACATCCTGTACAGGGTACTATTCCTGCACAGGGGGCACACTTAGGAATTCCTTCCTCACAAGGACCTTGGAATCCATGGTAGGGACTAGTCCCCTTGCCATGGATGTCGATCAGGGGCAACCCCTTCCATACCCAGTGGAACCCCGAGCAAGTTCCAACGCCTATGCCTGTCAGATCGGTAGGGGGAAACCCCTCCCAAAATCCTTAGAATGTGACACAAGCCCAGCCCTTTACGTCCTATTACCAGAACCAGTCGATGATGTCTCAACAAGTGCAGAATCCTTACACTGGTCACAACCATGGGTATTACTAGAGCCCTGGCCAGCAACCTTACTTTTCCTAGCAACTTGGTGCTAGTCAAACTCCAGGATCCTTTTTCCTTGGCTACAATCCACAACCCAAACAATGTTTCTGGAAACCCTGCACTTTCCAGATTTGACAAGGCTTTTAAATGACCCCATCTGTCACGATCCGAGTTGGCCTCCTATGCTGACCAAGTTGCCTTCGGACATTCCAAATTTTGAGGCCAAGCCTAATGAAGATCTTGGAGATCATGTGACTACCTTCCACTTATGGTGCTCGTCCAACTCATTAAGAGACGACTTCATTCAGTTGTGATTGTTTCCATGCACTCTCATAGGAAGTGTTGTGAAATGGTACATCGAGCTCGACTGCTCACGATACTCTTCCTTCGGTGAATTAGCAATGGATTTCTTAAACCATTTCCAATTACCTTTGAGATACGATGTCAGCACTAAATTGCTAGCCAACTCCGAGCATACAAAATCAAACCATATCTCGGATCACATTCGAGAATGGAGACACTGGAAGAGTTTGATTAAAGTGCCAGTCCCACCAGCATTCTTGCTTGAGTGGCTCCTTAAGTCTTTGGTAACCTAGTTTTCTAAAGATGTTACAATGTCCAAGGTGTTTTCCGAGGAAGATGAGATAATGAGAGCTCAACAACTAGAACTGACTTACTCTCAATCTGTTTTACTTTTCAAAAAATTTCCAGATGCACCGAGGTCAATACTTGACAAGACCAGACAAAGGTCTAGACCACATGCTGATGGCATTATTGGTTCATCACAAACGAAGCTCGTTGATCCATTGTCAAATCAATTGCAACAATTGTCTATACAACAAACAGCAGCCAACCAAACCACTAGTTCGGTTGTTCCCCCTACCCAAAAGTTATATGTACACAGTGTGAAAATGACAAACCCAAAGGCCACCCAACAGCCTAATGGAAAGAAGAAACAATGAAATAAGGGGAAGGGGGATAAGAAACCCACCGATAATGTTGGCAGGGGCAACACTAAAAAGAAGAAGTCAAAGTTTCCTTGTAATCTTTGCAAGGAAGACCACCCGACCCATTAATGCCCTTAGCTTGCGGAGGCCCAGAAGTTATTGGCACAGCAATAGCCTGTCTTGTTAATGAACCCGTTTCCACATAGGAAAAATCTAACTCAAGCCTCCTCGAGCGCGGAAGGGGGCAGTCAAGGACCCCCTCCATCTTCGAGTAATCCTTCATCCGCAAATGTGTATATGATGAAAGGTGAGGCCTATATATCGACTAGAGAACGTGATTACAGAAATCCAAGCACCTCTAAGAAGGGAAAAGAAGTTGAAAACCCACCTCTTCCTCTCCAGATTGAGAAGACTTTGGGAGAAACAATGAAACGCATCCCAAAAGGTGCGTTCAAGAAAGCTTCTCACAATCCAAACACATGGGCCACCCAAAACTACTCTATGGTGGAGGATTTATCACAAACCCCTTGTGTGATGTCCACTTTGGAAGTCCTCTAGAGTTTCCCTTCCCAGAGAAAGGATCTGTTAGCTGCCCTTGAATCTACTAAGACTTTTAATACGAGAATGATCATGCTTGATACAACCGACTTAAAACCTTGTCTTCCCTACCACATAACTTTTCATATACTAGTGGCTTACACCACGAAAATGTTTACCCAGAATATTTTTCATACAGTGGTGGATGAGGGCGCCTCGACATGCATGATGTCATTGGTGTGTTGGAAAGCCATATTCCAACCCGTTTTGTCTTCGTCACCTACTCTTCTTACAGCCTTTGACGATCATTCCTTCCGACCACATGGGATCATTCCCTCTTTCCCCATGTAGTTAGGGGGGAAAACTGTGTGCGTCAAAGTTGAAGTGGTCGATGCATCTCTTGACTACAATATTTTTTTAGGAAGGAGTTGGACCTATGTTATGCAAGAAGTGGTCACGACAGTTTTCCAGGTCTTGTTGTTTCCACACAAGAGCTAGATCGTGACTATTGATCAGTTATCCTTCTCTCATCCTGACCCTTCATCAGGAGTCTCCACGGTCCCAATGATTGATAACCCTTAGCCCGACATCGTCAACGTAGGGGTCGGTTTGTGCCCACCTTTGATGGTTACTTTTGATTACCCACCTCCGATCGGAAATGTCCATTACATGTCGGCTGACCCCGACCAGCCTCAGGATGAAATCTTTAAAATCTCGTCGTTTCGCACAATGTACTTTAACGATCCATGGACTCTTCCTCCCCCATTAGCTATGATGGAAGGGACAGAGCACCATGTCATGGCCACGCCTCTGTCTACGACAGAAATTGCATACTCGATAATTCAATGAGCTTCTGTCGACCTTGATCTGACTCCTACACAAGAGTTAGATCCAGTGCTCGAGCCTATTTGGGCTCAAGGTTCCCTTGATGATACAGATTCTTTAGACTTAGTCTTTCCCTTAGACGAGGTGATTATTGAGGTAATGACTAGTTCGGACAGACCCTGGGATGATCTCCATAATAGATCTTACTTCCTCCCAGAGTTAAGAAGAATTGAAGCAGGTGAATTCACTATGACTCTGAATGGAGATAAAGATTGTTCTATAAATCCTTTGGCAACGCATGTTGTTTACGCTGAAGGAAATATGGAAAAAATAGTTGAAACGATACCTATTGACATCTCCAGAATCCCTAGCATCATGGAGAATATCTTCGTTGGAGTGGATTGATCCCCCGAGGAGATTCATATCTACACAGATTTATTTAAAGAATTCTTCAACGTGTTTTCCTAGTCTTACAAGTAAATGTCAGGCATAGATCCAAGAATCGTCAAACATGAAATCAAGACTTATCCTGATGTCAAGTCGATCCAGTAGAAGCTTCATCCGGTCAATCCTAGGAAAGAAATAGCTATCAAGGCTGAAGTAGAGAAACTACTTAAAGTTGGTTTCATCTACCCCATCCAATTGACTCAATGGGTGTCAAATCACATGCTAGTCAATAAAAAATAGGCTATGATTCACGTATGTACGGAATTTCATGATCTAAACAAGGCATGCCCAAAAGATAATTTCCCCACACCATTTATTGACCAGATAGTCGATGAATGTGCAGGTTGCAAGGATTTTTTGTTCATGGATGGTTTTTCAAGATACAATCAGATACAAATCAAACCCGAAGACCAACACAAAACCACTTGCATTTGTCCATGGGGTACATTTTCTTATCGTAAGATGCCTTTTGTACTGAAAAATGTTGGAGCTACGTTTCAGAGGGTCATGTATTTTGCTTTCCACGACCTCAAACACATAGTTGAGGCTTGTATTGATGATTTAGTGTCACTATCTCACAAGAGAAATGACCATTCAGCACACCTCTGACTTATCCTTGAACGATGTCTCTACTACCGAATTCGCTTAAATCCAAACAAGTGCAGTTTTTGTGTCACATCAAGTCGTCTGCTAGGTTTCATAGTTTCGACAACAGGGATCATGGTTGATCCTCTTAAGGTTGAGGCAATAGTTCAATTTCCTCCCCCATGCACCATCCCTCATCTTCAAATTTTTCAAGGAAAAGAGAACTTTTTACGGCGTTTCATCACAAACTATGCCGAGATCACAAAGGGTTTTATGTGTTTATTGAAGAAGGACATTCCTTTTCATTGGGACGAATCTTCTCAACGCTCTTTCGTAGCGTTGAAACATTCCCTCATATCTACCCCTCTGCTTCGGCCACCCAATTATAATAAAGATTTCTTATTGTACTTGGTCGTTGTCGAGTCGACCATCGGTATGGTCTTAGTTCGGGAGGATGATTTTCTCTCAGGATATGTGATTTATTACCTGAGCTGAGGCCTAGTTGGACTGGAACTCAATTATTCCCACATTGAAAAACTTGCGTTGGCAGCAGTTCATGTTGTCCAACGGTTCCGTCATTACATTTTGTTTCGCAAGACCACCGTCATTGTCGTTGTGAATCCATTTCAATACGTATTGACACGACGAGTCATCAACAGAAAGATCAGTAGATGGATAGTTATCCTCCAGGAATTCAACTTGGAGTTCATTTCGGCAAAATCCAAAAAGTCGATGGTCTTCGCGGAACTCATATCAGAACTTTCGGTCGAATCAAGTGATGTTATACCCAATGAGTTGCCTATCAAAGGAGACATGTTTTTTATCACATCTTCCGACCCCTGGTATGGATATGTTCTTGTCTATCTCCAGACATTGAAGTGTCCCACCTCTGCTTCTCGTGATGAGCATCGTCATATACGCCATCAGGATAAGAATTATCTAATACTCGAAGACACTTTGTATCGTCTAGGTGTAGACTACATCCTTCGCTGATGTCTCACTCAATTAAAAGTGGAAATTGTGCTTAACAATTGCCACACTGGAGCATGTGGCGGTCATCTGTCTGGGTTGGAAACAGCGTAAAAAATTCTACGAGCTGATTACTTATGGCCGACATTAATCAAAGATTGTGTTGAATCGGTCAAGAAGTGCCACCCATGTCATATCTTCTCTCAGAATATGAGGTCACACCTCGCTCCCATGTTTCTTGTTATTACCGTTGGTCCCTTCACTAAATGGGGGATTGATTACACTACATGCAACCCCCCTTCAGCAAGGGGGCACCGCTATATCATCGTAGTAGTAGACTACTTCACCAAGTGGGTCGAAGCTATGCCAACATTTAAATATGACGGGGAGACAACATCTCTCTTTTTGTTCAACCAGATAATAGCAAGGTTCAGCATCCCAAGAGAGATTGTCACTAACCATGGCAGTCACTTTTAGAACAAAATGATGACCGAGTTAACATCAAATCTTGGGTTGTGGAAAGAACATTCATCACCCTACTACCCCCAAGTGAATGATTAGGTGGAAGTTGTAAATAAATATCTAATACCATTCTATAGTGAACGATCAATTCATCCAAGTCAAATTGGCATTTGATGTTATAATCAGCCTTATGGGCTTACCGAACATTCGTTAAGACTGCAACCGGTTTCTCACCTTTTCAACTCGTTTACAGGCTGGAAGCAGTATTTCTCATAGAATGTCATATCCCATCTTTAAATTTGGCAGTACAGTTATTGCAAGACACTTCACTTCACCACTTGAAGAGAGTTTATTATATCTCAAGCAGCTCAATGAGTAGTGTCATGATGCGGCCTTAGCTAACGAAGCTCGCAAAAAAAAATTCAAGTGTCAATATGATCAGTTCATTCGTCCTTGGATTTTGTCTGAAGGTGACCTTGTCCTGGTCTATGACCAAGATAAGGACCCCCTGGGGGCAGGCAAGTTCAAACCTATGTGGTTCAGACCTTTCATCGTAAAAGAGGTTCTAAGAAAGGGTGCTTATCATCTGGTGGACTTTGAGGGAAATTTTTTGGCGGAGCCTAGAAATGGGCTCTACCTCAAGAAGTATTACTCATAGGTAGGTTGCCTTAGGTGGATTTTTGTAACATATTTATAGTATTTGTACTATTACTTTTTAGTTTTTCTTTTGGTTTTATGGACGTGTCATTTTTTAAGTTATCTTTTTCACTGTGGCAGATGTCAAGTGAATCATAGGTGTTTGTTGAGTTTGCATACGGTGATAGACGGCACACTCAGAGGCTTGCCTCCATAGCTTGGGTGATTTTTACACCTCAGGGCCAGTTGCTATCTTTAGGAGGTATCTGTTTAGGCGACACTACAAACAATGTCATCGAATACAGTGCAGTTATTGAGTTGCTTCATGACACTTTGTTGTTTGGTATCTCTCACCTCTAAGTCTATTTAGACGCTCAACTGGTTGTGTCTCAGTTAAATGGAGTCTATCACGTTCATGATCCTACTCTACACTGACGGTTCCTTAGGGTACGTCTCTTAGAATGAAGCTTTGATTACATTACGTATATCCATGTTCCTAGGAGATTGAATCAGGTTACAGATACTCTAGCTAATCATATATTAGATTGGAATCTTGCACACATGTAAGAAAAATCACACACATGCACATGTAAATATATTTGTAAATAAGTGTATTCCATAAAACACAAAAAAGATAATAAAAAAAAATCCATATATATATCACAAAGCGTCAGAGTACATAAGTGGGCACGAGTGCCTCAAAAAATATGTGTCCAATAAAGAGTCACAGGGATTATTCCCTCAAAAATATACAGAAGGTTCCCTCGACACACAAGAAGTCTATTCTAAGCTAAGGGCGGGGCCTGTTGGCCCTGCCATAATGAAAAATGGTGTTGGCCAAATGCCGAAAAAGCTAGACCCAAGTTCGGGGCACCCCTACAACATGAGGTTGCATCGACGGTGGCAAGTCCTCAATCTCTACCATTGGGACTGTGCGAGTGAGAGCGGTAATGTTTCACTCCACTTGTATCAAAACTCTATTAGCCTCTCTGGATAGAGGCCTCCCTGTTGCTGATGGCCCTGCCTCTGGTCGAGGATGCTGTCGGCTCCTCGCAAAATCTGTTGGGCACACTGATCCCACATCTGCACATAACAAATACATACTGGTCAGATACTCTGGTACACAAAAACAAATGATATATATTAAAATAAATAAAACTTAAATAAACTTTGAAAAAGAAAAAACAAGCATACCTAACTCTCCTCGCTCTACTCTGAGAGGTACGGCCATGGCATGGTTCCTGGAGAAGTCAATCCCGGCATAGGGGTAGTCCTCTATCGCTGGAATCTATCATGCCCACCAAGCAAAGAATTTGTCGTTGAAAGCCTTGATATTCCTCCCTCCCCCTTGTTGTGGAAACAACACCACCCACCTGCATAACGCTGGGAGAGAGGCCTCATGCCCTTGTATCGTCTCTATAGGGCTAAGACTCTCAAGGAAGAAGAAAGCACAAAGAATAGTCCCAAACCCGAAGTTCCTGTGCACCCACATTTGACAGTCTATAAACTTTTTGTTCATACGTATCAGCAAGGTGGTGCTCCAGTCAAAAATTTGTGCATTTAAGCACTGAACCGCACAATTCATGTGCGCCGAGGAAGCCTGATGTAAATATGCGGATCCAGTAATCCGTCTAATGAGTAGAACTATCGATTTCAACGATAGGTTAGAAATGTTTCTTATTGGCACCTGTGTGCCCACCTTGTCGGTACCATCCTTGCAATGGAGTCCAATCAACTCCGCTATGTTATGAGGCCCAAAGGGAAACGTGTGAAAGTTGACTAGTTCCCCTCTCCTTGAGAGGCCAGTTAGAAAGTAGATATCTTCAGTCGTTGGAGTCAATGACTATCCCTCAAGAATGAATGCCTCTGCATCCAGGTGCCAGTAATCTACCAAGGCATTCAACAGCCTAGGTTGTGCCCACATAAATGGACACTAAAATAATTTCAGCAAACCACATTGTGCCAATGCGGCAACATCATCATGATCCTCTCTGACCAAACTATCAATTTCCTCATGCTCCCTCTCCCTCCAATGAACATACATCCTTCAATTCACAAATTCGTGAGGGATTAGTTCTTGTTTGTTTTTATTTTTTCCACAAAAGGAGGGTACACGTGGGTTGTAGTGTACACAGTCACGTGTGCACGCATGCAGTTTTTCTCCTGCACGCGTGCACACATGGGTTGCCATAGGACAGCCTACGTATACGTAGGGTCGACCTTTTTAAAGGTCGACACCTCTCCTAAAAACAAAATTAAATGCATAAAAGAAGAATGGAATAGAAAGAGGGGTTAGTATGTACTTACTTGGTCAAAGCGAAAGTTCATTTCGTCCACTGAAACTCCCGGAATCAACTTTTTTAACAAAGGGGTGTTTTCGGTTTTTTGTCAATTTCTCAATTTACAATGGTGATAATGAGCTTCCAGCTTCTATTTATAGACTTTTGGCCCCTTTTTTTGGCATTTTTTGGACCTTTTTGTCATTTTTTCTAGCCTGAAAATCATTTAGTATGGTTCGATAGTTTCTTATGAAATGTTACGATAAATGTTACTATGGGTATTGGGAATGTTTTTGAAGATTTGGTTCATTTTCAAGGTATTTTGGTAAAAAGTTGTTTTTTCAACTTTGTGCATGTAAGATAGGATTCCACCTCCACTTGTTTCACCTCGTTGCCTTTTTTGCTTTTACATAGGATCGATCCCACTGAATTGCAACACGGAACCATCATTTCTGCTTTAGAAGTGACGTAATTTAGTGGTAGAAGCCTACATGTACATGCACGCCCTAGATAGATCGTGGTTGCATTTTGACGCCCATACTGTCACTAATGACTATAGGCCTGGGAGTCCTTTTAAGTTTTTCCTAATTACGAGTATGAGCCTCATTCGCATGATTCATTATCTCGCTTGACCTCACCCTCAGGACTCCCAAAACATAATGGGTCTTATTTTAAACCCTTTTCAGACCCTCTAAAAATGAAAAGATTGTCGAGCGATCTTGTTGACCTTCACGCTCGCTAAACTAAAATTTGAAGGCACATCTATCCGGTGGTATTTTTCCCCTTTTTCGGTCCGAATGGTCAACTATACAAACAAAGGTATACTCTAGAAGCCTCAGTTCTCTAGAAGAGTATTCTCAGGTATAATTTTACCATTTTTTCGGACCTGAGAGACTAAATTGACGAAAAAGGAACCCCCACGAAGTCCATAGTTAATCTCTTTTCAGACTCCCTAAAATTGAAAATATCGTCGAGTGACCTTATTCCTTCACACTCATTAAAATGGTCGAGAAGAACATTCCTGACGAAGTTCATAGTTAATCTTTTTTCAGACTCCTTAAATATGAAAAAATTGCCGAGTGATCTTGTCTTTATCACACTCGTTAAAATGGTTTTTAATAGACATATTTTCGGTGCTAGTTTACCCCTTTTTCAAACCAACTAGATTACCTTTGAAAAAGGTACCCCAACGGAGTCTCCTTTTACATTTTTTCAGACTCCCTAAAAATGAAACACCCCCGAGCTTACCTTCTCTAGGCTCGTTAAAATCACATCAAAGGACATTACCATTGTGTCTTATTAATCGCATTTGCATACCTGCATCTTTGGCCTAATGACGGCTCCATATTTCTCTCAACTGAACCATCTGAAGCATGCCTTATACACAAGCCCCGTAGCACTTTTCCTCTACATCTTGACACCTTGTCCCATGGAGGAGTTTTCCCAAGTGTCCTTTTCCTACATATATCCCTTTCCTCTAAACATCCATGTTTTCCTTGTGCTTGGAACTAGTATGTCTGTGACACTCGATCCTCCTTTGTAACGTAGCATTCTTTTATTCTTTTTGAAGCTTTCCAAAATTATTGAAAAGGACAAAAAAAAAAAAATATACCCCAAAAGAGGAAGGGAAAAGTATTTTATTTTTGTTGGCAGCACAATGAGTCACCCTTGGACAAAGCACATCCTTTCGTTTGTTCGTCAAGCCCTGGGATTTAATATGACCTTGGGAAGTTGTTCTCGCTACATAGAGTTGTGTCATCCTCCGTTTGTTTATTCTTCCAAACATATGGAGATTTTGTGTTTCCTCCTGCATCATGAACTTATGCCAACATAACGCTACCTAAGTCTCATCATTTGTCGTGCTATTGTCCGAGGGAAGTTTTTACCAAGTTTGAGTCGGCCCCTCGATAGTTTGTCTCTTGCCCTCATGCTCGGCCATCCTGAAACCCCAATCAAGTCTTTGTTCAAAATCCCTGAAGTCCTCAACCTGATCATCAAAATCCTCTAGTTTATTCCTAACAATCCATCGAAGACCTCTGGGTAGTGAAGTTGTACACTCATATTACACTCCTACCCGAGTTGTGAAGATTTTGAAGCTGTTGCTCGAGCTTTGAAGGCATCATATCTAGCCATCGGGCCTTATTAGCTTCTTGAAGATGGATATTATACATGTATATCTTTTTTATTTCGAGATGTATATCCGCTATGTATTTCTCGCAGCTACACTTTATATAGTTATATGACATGGATCTGCAGTGTATTTGATTGGCAGCAATGATTTTATTTCATTCCGAGCATGGGTATGCCCACCTTGGTGAGACAATTTTTATTTTGCAGATGGCACCTCCCAAACTCTGGTCCCTGGGCTCACTTGTTTCATACATTGGTGAATATTGATAATGTATTTCGGCCATCAGACGCTCTTATGACCTCACACATTAGGGGGCATCTGTTATAACGCTAATTTGCACCAGATATTCTTACTTGGCATCACGCCATCTCATTTTACATATTTTTCCAAGCCACTATTGAACAACTCTTCTTAAAAACACCCCTTTTTAAGGCACACGCGCCCTACTCCACTACTACATGTGTATATGCTAGTTGACCCACTACAGCCCGTGTATACCTACAAAAGCACGAAAAATGGAAAGTTGCATATGGAACTCATAGTTTTGGGTAAGTTACCTAAACCATTTGACTGCCCATAGATGGTCACTCGACCAAATACCTGTCCCTTTATAGCCTATAAAAGAAGGGGTAGGGGTCCCATTTGGAAAAAGGAAATTAATTGTAAAGAAACTCTACCCGATTTCACATTCCCTTTGTCCCAACCTTTTGCAACTAGTGTGTGAAGAGAAGCATATACAAAAGCAGTTGGAGCACAGTTGAAGAGGAACCCAGGACTAGATTCGAGGAGCAGTGGTTGATCTCACTATTGTAAGTTACTCTTGTGAGATTAATAAAAAGAAGTACTTTTCTCGTCCCGCCATATGATATTTTCGATGTTTAAATTTGATTATATTTTGATAGAATATCTAACCCATTAGTTCATAGATCATATGCATGTGGAGTTATATGTTTTTATTTTTATGGATGTAGGTCAGTGTTGGGAGGATATTTGCAGTCAAGGAGAGACCAAACGTTAAAGGATCGACATCAAACACGGAAACCAACCTATAGTAACTTGATCTTTTTAACCTTGTATTTGCATATGAATAATGGGGTTTATGATTGGGATGTTGGTATGAAGTAGGAGACTTTAGGTCATTTTCTACATGCATTACAGAACCCTTAATGCTAGTCCGTAGGGGGATTTCCCACCCACAATAATGTGACACTTTGCAGGATGCAAAGCCATATAACATTGATGATCCATATTAGAGGGAGCAGATGGTTCTGAATGTAACGTCCCCAGCCACCACCGGTTCGGGCAACGCTACCAACACAACCTTAACTTATCCTTTAGAGCTCTAATACCATATTGTAACATTCCCGACCCTACAAATACTGGGCAATGCTACTACGTGGAAACATTCTCATACTTATATATATATATATATATATAGAGAGAGAGAGAGAGAGAGAGAAAGAGAGAGATAACATGCATTAAATCCAATTAACACATTTAATGAAAATTAACCAACAATACAAAGTGATCACAGTATTAATTCTAACATATAGAATTAATGGAATTAACAGTAATCCATTGTTGCAACGGAATACATGATAATATTACAAGGATCACAGGCATGGATTTTAACTGAAATTAAACACAAAATGATACTTATATTTGATAATGTGGTAACTCCACCAACTACGTGTAGACCTTCCACAAACCTCCCAGCCTTAGACCACATTGCTCACCACACTCAGCAGTGGGTCACCCCCGAGCTGGAAACCAAGCTCCACCCAAGGCAAGGGAATTCTAGACTAGGATGAGGTTACAGGAAAATTGCACAGAGAAACCAGAAGGATTCTCTCCAGGATCCTTCTTACACCCCCTACTCATAGACTCGCATTCCCCACATGCTTGTTCCACTCGGGAGTATACACCTTCACAAGGATAGTCCATCGGTGCTTCACCTCCCTCTCTGGGTCTCGGCAACAGGTTGGATCAGGAAGTCTCAGAGCTTCATAGCTGGTGCTAGACTCTCTCTAGGAGAAAACCACTTCCCAGCTAACTCTCTCTCCTGGAGAGAGCTCCTCAAAGGCATGACAACCTGCCTCTTCTACAACAGGCCTG
>JASDQU010309714.1:0-22518 GCA_032191745.1 Picea mariana
GAACCACCTTGTCTGGTCGTAAATCCACTAAATTTTTTTACTGGAATAGAACTTTCAAAAAACTGGCCAATCAACCAGGAGAATTAGAGCCTCCCCATACCTCATCTGACGAAAGAGTAATATTTAGATCTCCTGCTAGTATCAAATTATCAAGAGAAAGTAGACCACTATCAACCACTAAATCCCAAAAGGATCGCCTATATGAGCACGGGCCATGAACATTAAGTAGAGAGAGTTGCTTCTGGCTAGCAATAACTTTGCCTGTCAACAGAATACCACCACAAGTGAGATGTGGATTCAAATCATAAATATTAGGGTCCCATGTGACTAATAGACCACCAGAGGTACCAAGAGAATTAACAGCACATGAAACCCACGAAGGATGGAAAGTATTCATAAAATCTCTAGCTTTTTGTTCATGAACTAAAGTCTCCTGTAAAAAAATAATCTTCAGATGGACTCGATCCAAAAAACGACTAAAGGAGACGGATTTAGGGTGCTCCCAACCCCTCTGATATTCAATGAAAGAAGGATCATTATTTTTCCCTTGTTAGGGCCTTCATTGCTCTAAGTGCTCCACAATCAGTGGCAGAAGGATCAGTATCACAGGTTTTATTGGTCACACCTGCCAATTTTTTTCGAGAGCTACGAGTCTTGATGGGAGAATGTTCGATGCCCAAACCTCTAGACCATGAAAACTCCTTCCCTATACCTTCCACTCGAGTACCATAAGTATTGGCCTTCCCCCCTCCATTGGAATCATCATAGACGGAATTACCCAAATAGACTGGTAAATGAACAATTGACTTATTATCACGAATGAAAGGTAGTATTGAATCAAGTACAACAAAAAGAGAGGAATCATTTTCCTCAGATTCCCTACAACCAGGAATCACCCCAGTCCCATCCGACTAGGGTAAAGGTGAGGAGGAGGTGATGATCACCTGACTCTAATATATACAGTTAGGAGATGAAATTAGATGTGGAACATAATTAGGGAGAGGGGTAAAAGGCTGGTCTAGTTTGAAAGTAATAGTTTTCGCAATCCTTGACTGTGTCGATACGTTCGGCTCTTTACGAGCACACTCTTGAGCCTCTGGAGTTGAAAAGGACTTATCAACCTCACTAGGTAAAGGATCTCTAGAATTAGTATGTTTAAGCCAACCCAAATTTTCCAAGGCATCTCGCTCCCATAAAGTTAAGGAAGGGTAGGAAAGAGTGATTTAAGCTTACCTATGAGTGTATCCAATGGCTCAATTTGGCTATCCATCTCAGGAAAATAATGTAGACTTCCAGACCCAAAGATTTCCATAGCAGGAGTGCAATCCGAAACGTTCCAAACATTTTGTAATTCATCTGCATCCTCATCAACCATAAGACCTTTACAGTGCTGACGTAGGTGTCCCATACATCGACATAAACTGCAGCGGAAGGGTATTTCCATATAGTCTAGTCTCTGAAGTATCCTCTTCCCTCACCACTCAACCTCAAGGACCTCTGGTAAACCACCACGTATGTCAATCTCCACCAAGATTTTACCAACCTTCCCTACCAGAGCCCTTAAAGGCTGATGATCCATTGTAATGAATGTACCTAAAAAGTCGTTAATAGCTTTGAGGGCACCTTCATTCCAAAGTTGGATAGGTAGTCCAAGCATGAGTACCCAGAGATGCCTCCATGGGAAATAATCAGAGGCTGGGTCAAAAGCAACCCGCCACCTCTTGAGCATTAGACTGCTGCCACCAAAAACCCAACGGGAGGCCAATAAAAGTGTAGTATCCTCGGGAGTTCGGCAAATGAACCCCAAGCAACCCTTTGAGAGATACAAGACCTCCAGCGAATAACCTAAAGTAGGAGACCAATATTTATCCATCTAAAATAGAAGAGGTTCCTATGCCAGATAATGATAAGAAACTCTACCTACTAAACCGCAAAGTGTCATCCAACAGGTCTCTTCTAAGTCGACGTCAGAACCCAGGATTAATTTCTTTGCGACTTTATTTTCCTTCTGGAGCTTTCGCTTGAAGCTGGAAGGAGAGGTTTGTATGCGAACCTTGCACTAAGCTCTTGACGGACTCTAACCTCTCTTAGGAGTAAAACCAGTACCAACTAGGGTGGCAAGCTCCATAGATTTACTAGGTGCGGTATAAAAAGGAAAAGAGTTTCTGGGTAAAGGCTGAGAGTCACAAAAATTGCAAATAGGGGCAGTAGAGAATAGAAAACTAAGATGAGGAGGTGAAAGTGCATCATTAACTCTTCCTTTGCAGACCGCAGTAGTGATAGGACCTTCCGATTGCCAAAACTCCTCGTCAAAAGATCCCATAAGTGCGCTGACGTTTTTTTCAAGTGGCGAAAGACGTGCATTCATCATGAGAGATGATACCTAGACTCCACCAAGTGTGCTGACGTTTTTTTCAACTGGCGAAAGAAGTGCATTCGTCATGAGAGATGACGCCTAGACTCCACTACAAACACTAGAAAATAGATAAATGGTCGGACCAGTATCCAAGTATAGTAAGTGGGAGAAGTTAGGTGCAGAAGCGGGCCCTGGTATCAAAACAATAAAGCCAAAACTGCAGAAATTAATGAAATATTTAACCCCGCTATAATGAAAGTAAGGTAGTCACATATGAGTAATACACAAGGATGGTCAAGGTCATATGATGCCAAATAAACCAGGGAGAAAGGGAGAAAGGGATCTAAACAAAATCGCCATAGGAGAGCCTAGAATAAACTAGTAAAGGACATTCATAAAATCGCGCCATCTTCAAAACTAGTCCCGAAGAACCAGTTCCTCTACTTCGGATCCATTCAAATTTTGAGCTTCTCGATCTCAGCTTCACACTTGTGACACTAAAGATGGCCTCATAATGATTACCATATCAACTGAGGTTGGTGATACTAAAAATTCTCAAAGACTAGACACGTAAGGATGGAGTAATGATGATGATGGTTCCATCCAAGGCACTTAGGAAGTTTGTTCCCAACATTTATCACATGGTAATGAGATTCCATTTGATAAAACTCTATTGATATTTCTGATAATAAGTATTTTATTTGTATATAAACATTGAATGACACACACTACTTCGATACTTTGTGGATTGAATTTTGCTTGACTCTGTCAATAAGGCTTGGGTAAAGGAAGTCTAAGAGACACATGGTTGTTTATAAACCACTATTCATACCTTGAACAAGGGAGGGTAAAGGAAGTCTAAGAGCCCACATGGTTGTTTCTAATCCACTATTCATACCTTGAATAAGGGCTTCTTTTAGTTTAGGTTTAAATAATAAATATATTGTATTGTTGTTGTAGCTTGAGGTCCTTTGATCTATTAGAATACATTGGTTGTTTTTTCACCTTAGCATGAAGCCTTTTGAGTGRAAAATCATTTKTCAYGATHCATCCTGGTTMTTTAACCCCTTGYCCTAGAGATAGGTATGCCTTAGGATTAACCTATCCAAAGAACTAAAGGAAATTVTGTGCATCTGGTRGGGGGATAAAGYGTTGAGATAGCCTATGAGGTACATAAATCTCGTGAAGACTTACTTCAAATGCGAGAGCCTTGACTATAGAATTYGAGTTTGTTTGTTAATGGCCAAACCTAAGCCTCCAATACCACAAAATACTTAGATTCTCATCGCCCTTAGGCCCAAAAGRACTTAGCTCTCGATAATGTGGATGGGTTTAGGTAGTAAAAAAATGTTACAAAGTGATCCCATAAATTTAGAGGACCAAAAWTTTTGTTTTTATTGGCTTAGCTCCAAGTAAGCCTACAAACTCAACCACATGATAATAACCATCATTTAATTTTCATGACTTCACAACCTCACTTATATGCATATGTAAAAAATTGTGTAGATGCACTGAGAGAGACAAAGAAGGTTTCATACAAAATGTCCTTTCATGATCTCTAGATAAGTGAGGAATCTTGCCATGCCTATTATAGAAGGTTATGGTCACTAGTTAATGAGATAAGATTTGGAAGTGAGTCATCATCTACCAACTTGATCATAGGAGGAGAGGCCTCAAATAAGGCTTTTAAGACCAGGAATTCTCTCAGGGTTTTCAATTATGAGAAAGGAGATTCCCATTCTTAGGCCTAGAAGGAAAACCTAAATCTCGTTGTTTGGGGGGATGGTCTATCATATGGTTCCCATTGTCTCGACCATTCCTTTATGGGGGACTCTGGTTCAAGCGAAGGACTGGAGTTGTATTCTTTATGTTGCTAGTATTGAGACCTAGATAGGGAGATGGGGATTTGGTAGGGGTTTTTAGTTTAGGACCCCTCCTCATCTCAATAGGTAGGAAATCCTTCCTATGTATTACTCAAGACAAGGCACTAAAGGAAATTAAGCAGGGTCTGTAAGCACAAATCTCTCAAAGGGGTCCTTAATGAAAGAAAAAGCTTGGTCAAAATGTCCAAATGATCACAATATCACCAAATATTCAAGGTATTGGTAGTCCCTTGAAAACACTAGCTTCATCTTGTTTGGCAAAGGTCCATAAATCTGATATTATACTTTGTAGGAACAATGGGGGATAGGGAAAAGGTTCAGGGGCAAGTTGAGAATTTCGAGGGAATGGGGATTTTGGATATTCTTGCATTAGAGAACTCCAAGGGCTTGTTGACATGTTGGAATCAATTTCTTTACTAAAATCTTCTTTTCTTGCCACGAGTCTATGGAATAAATTTTTATTTAAAAAAATGGCTATTAAAATCTCTTTCATTAATTGCTCCAATCCCTATGAAGCAAGACATGAGTTCTAGGATGTTTTTTTCTCTCTGGACTATTAAAAGTGAAAAATTTATCATTGAAGGGGACTCAAATTTCACCATGATTCAATCTAAGGTATGGGGGACTTCTGTGAGACTTTATAGCTTGGAAGATTATCACAAAATTAGGGAAGCAAGGCTTCTTGATATCAAGATTATAAAATTGATGCCTACCTGGAGAAATAATAGGGTAGGGGAGGTTGGAATTTTGAAGAGGCTTGATAGATTTTTAATCCCGGAGTCTTTATAATTGGAGATTGAGGAAACCATGATGTGGGCGGAATTTGATGGTAGGTTGAATCACTCTCCTATCCTCATTCAGTTGGAGAGTTGAATGACAAACTAGTCAGTCCATTCAATTTCAAGGCATTTTTCCTAGAAGAAGAATAATTTATGGAATTGGTTAAGAAGGAATGGCAAGGGTTTGATCCAAACTCAAGGGAACTTTTAGGTTCTAGTTTCCAACCTCTATTAAGAAGTTAAAACTTGTGGTGTCATCTTGGGTACATGATAAAAAGGAAAACATGGATAGAGAATTAAAAGTAGTTGAGAAAGAGATAGCTAAGATTTATGAGAAGAATGATTTAGGTATTTTTTAGGACAAAGAAAAAGTTTGGATTAAGGAGTTAGACTACAAAAAGAATAAGATTATGGAGTTGAGGGAGGTAGAGAGGCACTTGAAGAGTTGCACTATGTGGATTAAAAAGGGCGATGAGAATACAATTTTTTTCATAATTTTTCAAATCATAGAAAGAAGTCAAACACCATTTGGAAAATACATAAGGAGGATGGGGTGTTGGTTAGGGGATTCTTGGAGTTTGCTAGTTTCAGGATCAATCATTTGTAGTCCATTAATTAAGAACATGAATGTGCAAATATTGAGGAAATTTTGAATCTTACTACATATTTTCCTAGTTCTTTTTGAAGAGAACAATTGGTTGTTAATGGAGGAGGTTTCAAAAGAAGAGTTGAAATTGGTTCTGCCTTCCTTTAACAAGGACAAAAGCCTAGGACCAGATGGGTGGCATGTGGAATTTTTCCTTGGCTTTTATGATCTTATGGAAGAGGACTTATTAAGGGTTGTCGAGGAGGTCCAAACAAGTGGGAAGGTGTTGGGAAATTGTAATTATATTTTTCTAGCTTTGATTCCAAAGAAGGAAAACCCTATTTCCTTGAATGATTTCAAGCCTATTTCACTATGTAATTGTGTATATAATATCATTACTAAGATAGTTGTAATACCCTAGTTTTGATGCTGACATGTATTAAATTAGATTAAGTAAATGTTGTAAATATGCTAGTGTGGATTCCTAGAGCAAAGCTTAAGGCCAAGTCCTGACTAGTGAATGGTTAAGCATACATGATGTAAATATATACATATGGACTATTTGGTAGGCTTGCCATGATGAACTTAAGTTATGTAAATATGGTTGACTTTGGGTGGCCATGGTTGAATTTGGTTGGACATTGTTCACTATGGTTGCCTTTGGCTAACTATGGTTCACTTAGGTTATCTATGATTCACTTTGGCTTACCATGGTTGACAATGGTTATCCATGGTTGACCATGTTTGACCATGTTGAATATGTTTAACCACAATTGACTATGGTAATGTTGCATTGCGATGGTCATTAAAGGTTGTGTCACCTTGTGTCATTCCTTAAGGGTTATGTTATCTTTCATCGACCATGGTTGACCATGGTTGTCTATGGTTGAACATGGTTGACAATGGTTTACTTTAGTTGACCATGCTTAGCCATTGTTGACTGTGGATGACTATGGTAACCATGTTTTGATATGGTTGACTATGGATGACTATGGTTAACCATGTTTTGATATGGTTGATTTTGGTTATATTCAATGGTTGATTTTGGGTCACCATGGTTGACTTTGGTTGGACATGGTTCGTTATGGTTGCCTTTGGCTTACTACAATTGAATTACGTTGTCTATGATTCACTTTTGGTTTACCATGGTTTGCAATGGTTAGCCATGGTTGACCATGTTGATTATGTTTAACCATATTTGACTATGGTAATATATATCACATTGCGACGTTCATCTTGGTTGAGTTATGTTGACATGTCATGTTCCTCAATGGTCGTGTCACATGTTTTACAACCATCAGTGGTTATGTCATATTGTAATGTTCAGTAAGAGTTGTTTATCATTTCAATGTTTCTCAATGGTTTCATCACATTACGACATTCGTTAAGCATTATGTCACCTTACAACATTCCTTAAGGGTTATGTCACCTTACAACATTCCTTGAGGGTCACATTTCAATGCAACTTTCATTTAGGGTTATTCCATCATGCGACATTCATTAAGGGTTATGTTTTAGTGCAACGTTCATTAAGGGATATGTCACCTTACAACGTTTGTCAAGGGTTACGTTGGATTGTGATGTTCCCTAATGATTGTGTCACATTGCAACATACATCTTCATTGTGTTATGTTAAATTGCTACGTCCCACAATGGTTACGTCACATTGCAATGTACATAAAGGGTTATGTCACCTCATGACATTCCTAAAGGTTTATGTTTTAGTGAGATGTTCCTAAATAGTCAAGATGCATGTGATATCCATCTTGGTCAACTTATAAGGAAGGGCTATGTTCCTCAATGATTTTGTCACATTGCAACATTGATGAAGGGGTATGTCACTTTTGTGATGTTTCTTGATGGTTATGTTGTGTTGCGATAATGATCATGGTTATGTTTGACTATGGATGACTTTGGATGACTATAGTTGATTTCACTAAAGTAAGTCTTCCGCCCCTATTCATGGGTGGGAGACTAACCAAAGTAAGTCTCCCACTAATAACCAAGATAGGTTTCACCAAAGAAAGTCCCTCACCCATAGATAACCACCTATTACACCAAAAATTAATACAAGATTCAATATTTTCCAACATCCATCCCCAACCCTACTTTTTCAATCCATTAGGTTTATTAAAATAACCAATATATTTAAAACTTTCATTAAAATCCATATACTTAAATGAATATATTCCACATAAATGTTGAACCGTATTGTCCTCCAAACCATTAAAAGAAACAAAAAACTTATGCTCATTTTTAACCATATCAATCATATTTTTAACTAAATAATATATAGTTACAATATAAATTTTATATACTTTTCATTGATTTTATTAGTCCCTGCTGTAGGCAAAGAGGGACTATAGCGATCGATAAATCGTTGACCTGGTATTAAATTGTGCATTGACCACAAATATTTTCATATTATCTATTGTTGGAACAAGGGAAGTGAAAACATCGATTTTTATATAATAGAAAGTACCATGGTTGTCAAGATCTGATTGGATAACGGATTGGAGATCTTCTTGTCAGCTTCGCTATTCCCAATGTTATATTTGTTGGCATATCCAAAGTATTTGAATCGTATATGGTATTTTCGAATCATATATTTTCTTATGCATTGGTCGAAGGTGGATTAATGCCAGCATTAGTTCGAATGCTTCCTTAAGCATTTTCTACTAGCTTGAATACATTGTCTACCATATTAGTATGTCTGATTTTTGCTTTATTGTTGCGTGCTTCGAGAGAAGAGGTTTGCCACGCTGCATTTTTTCTTAAATTTTTGTACAGGGCTAGGCCCTTAGATGGTCCTGACAGTCTTAAGTGTTTACCTAACAATTCTGGCAGTCTTAAATGTTTATTGTACAAGTGCGTTGGAATACAATTTCGTTCCATTTTTTTTATGGTAGTCGGACATCTTCCGTCGATTTTTATATAATAAAAAGTACCATGTTTGTCAAGATGTGATTGGACAACGGATTGGAGGTCTTTTTTCCAACTTTGCTATTCCCAATGTTATATATGTTGGGATATCCAAAGTATTTCATCGTATATGGTCTTTTAGAATCATATATTTTCTTATGCAATGGTCGAAGGTGGATTAATGCTAGCATTAGTTCGAATGTTTCCTTTACCAATTCCTGCTACCTAAAATACTTTGTCTACCATATTAGTATGTGTGATTTTTGTTTTATTGTTGTGGGATTCAAGAGAACAAGTCTGCTACGCTACATTTTTTCTTAAATGTTTGTACAGGGCTAGGCCCTTAGGCAGTCCTGACAGTCTTAAGTGTTTACCTGACAGGTTAAATGTTTATTGTGCAAATGCGTTGGGATACAATTTCGTTCCATTTTTTTTATGCTCGACATCACTGCTTCAGTGGTCGATGCTTGTTCGTTGCTTGGTTCCATGATTGTTGTTCTTGTTTGATTCAACTTTGCAAAGTTGAGGTCCTGCAGCTGCAGTTGGACATCTTCGTGGTTGTTCACTGATTTGTTGTTCTTCAACTTTGCAAGTTGTTGGACCCGTTATTGCAGTTTCCAATTTTCAGGGCTGGCCTCTTGTCATCCCTCGTTGACGGATAAGTTTCCCTGTTGTTGTTTTTCAATGGTGGGGGTCCCTGCCTCCAAATTCTGTTGTAGAGAATCTTTGTTTGTGCTCTTAGTTTCTGTTCCTGGAAACCATGTGTCTTCATATGCCGATAGTGACGTTCATAATTGTTTGGAAAATTGCAATGCGAAGGGGTTCTCGAAAAGTAGTTCGAAGCTATTAGAAGAGGGAACCATCGGCCAGAGTGTAGACGCAGGGAATTCTTTTATTATGTGGGTCAGAAAACTGCGCCCACCTGTTGTCGTTCTTCCCAGTAAATTTATGGTGTCATTTATTTGCGTTGTTTCTTCTGTTTGGTACCCAATTTCAAGTTATAGTTTTCCTATTTTGCTTTCCTTTTTTTTTGGGGGGGGGTGCTATTATTTTTTTTCCCCCTTTTCTCTGTTTTCAGACAAAGTGAAAGTACCTAACAAACAACTTCAAAATCAAAGTTGAGAAGATAGAAGAAGTAATAGATCTTGAGTCGTATGAAATATATAAACCCTCCATTATACATGGCAACATTGACGTGGCTTTGCATAGCAATGGACTCTTTAGATTGGATGCATTCTCATATACTGCCTTTTTGATACATTCCAGGTTCTGCTGCATTTTCGGTATTCGTCGACCGAGCTGTGCAATGGATTGATAGATTATTTCTTGGCATGTTTAAAAAATGGCGACGCGGAGGCATTGAAGTCCTATGAATACGAACTGGAATCTAATTTTCTTCGGCGGTTGCACAGAAAACATGATGTCGCTACGTATTTTTCAAAGATGTGGTTGTCTGCATCTCTAGCTCTGCCTGCACATGAGAGGGGACTTTGGGGAGACACATTTTGTATACACTGGCTGTCTAACTAGCTCAATATATCGGTTGGAATATGGTCATTGACAAGAAAAAGAAGATATCTACTATTCAACAAAGCTGCCTCTGACAATCCATATTGCATCTTGTTCCATGATGTCAATGCTCTAAGTGGTCATTATGAACCACTCCTGTACAGAAAAATGTCCATGTGCAATTTTGAAGTACCTCATATTTACTTGTCCCTCTTTTGCAAAGACCTTGAATCGCAATGGAAACGGATTATGCATCGCATAGATTGCCATGGTTTACAACTAGCAACAAATGTTGTGTCTAACTGTGGAGATAGTCTGTTTAATGCAATTTGATGTTTGGTAGCAGCGGAGTTTGATGTGCAATTGTTGTGGCTTTACACCGTGCAGTCCTTTTGCAATGCAATTGTAGGCGGTAGCCAACAAGCTTTTAGGTGCTTGCATCAACACCTTTTGCCATATCTCCTGGAAAATATGTCGGCAATTGGAACTTGGCAGGAATACCTTGTAAACATGGTGCTTCCATATGAAAAAGGGAATGTGGACTATTGCAGATTCTATTTCCAATGGTTGTCTATGATATTCAGAGTAAATATCCAGGTCTGGTTGGCGTTGCCAGATGGCATTGTCCATTCCTGGTTTACTGATTCAAATTATGATCGAACATTTGACATCCTCTCGTTGAAAACAGGTACAACACATATCCATTATGAACCTTTGCTTCGACATATCGACGGTTCAGGGTTGGATGTCCATGCCACCCAAACCGCATCGAATTTTCATACGCATGGCATGCTTTTTAGTGAGAATGAAACTCTTGTTGGGTGCAATATGGCCATAGAGGGCTTGAACAAAAAAACAATGCGTGAAATTCATCACAGTTGTGATGAGCCCATACAAGGCTTAAACAAAAAACGTAGAGTAAGTTATCACAACTTGAAAAAGTCTATGCGTCGAATTGTTCCCAGTTGTGACGAGGCCACACAGGCCTTGAACAAAAAACGTAGACTAGGTTATCAGCACCTGCCAAGGTCAAAGTGAAATTCATCCCAATTGCCATCACCTCATCATGCCCTTGAGCAAGAAACGTAGAGTAAGTTACCACAACTTGAAAAAGGTCATGCGCGAGAGAAAGAAATACATTGCCACACTTCCTATTATAGAGAAAGCCACATATCACAATCTAAAGAAACTTGTTCGTGCACAAAACAACAGAAACATGTGTGGTCGCATATCCTAGAATGGTCATTCAATCGTCACATTTCGTGGGCTAGCAGCAACACCATGGACTACTCGCAATGAAAACCAGGAAACAGTTTCTACCCATACTTCCTTGCGAAAGAAAAATGCAAGACAGGCATACATGAAACAAATTAAAGATACTCCTTCCATTGCATGTACAATTTGTGAACAACTGAATTTCTAAAAAAACAACAAGTCTTTCACAGCTTCTTTGCAAGCAAAATACCTCCAGTTGACAGCGCACGATAAATCATTTTCCAGTGGCAAAATTTGTCTTCCATGCAAACGGTCGCTTGAAAATGGAAAACTACCATAACTTGCAACCCCTGACAAAATAAGATGTAATGCACCACTACCAGATGTAAGTGCGCTTACAGAACTTGAGGAGAGACTTGTCTTTTTCCGAATTGCATTTGCTCAAATCAGACCTTGGGGCTATAAACGACCCCAGATGGGCTTAACAGGATCAATTATTAATGTGCCTGTTCAACTAGATGTTGTGCAAAGAGCCTTGCCACAATTCATTAACAATACAATGACAATTGTCGTGGCTCTGAAAAGACGCTTGCGATTCAAAAATGCCTATCAGACAGGCAAAGTGCATGTGCATGATTTTATGAAAGCATTAAGGCAATTATGTTTGAGGTCCCTGTACAAAGCACAAAACATATGTATAAATGAAAACTGGAACAATGTTCTTGCAGAAGAGGATGGCAAATCTATAGACACTTTCG
The DNA here is from genome assembly GCA_032191745.1 of Picea mariana. Lineage (NCBI taxonomy): Eukaryota > Viridiplantae > Streptophyta > Pinopsida > Pinales > Pinaceae > Picea > Picea mariana. The sequence continues at coordinate 12,009 of JASDQU010309714.1, forward strand.
AAAATCCTAGTGAATTTGATACAAGTGATGAATCAAAGAATGAAACGCCTGTTGAGAAATTGGTGCATGGATTCACTAATTCAAGTGCATTTGTGATTTGCAAGACAAGATTGTTGAAATTGCACATGCTGAGGGGCAGCATCCACTTGGAATATTCAAGGAAAAATTCACTGAGAAAATGAACTTTCCAACACTCTTCTATGGAGATGCACGTGGCACTGATATCACAAAACGATTCGGTTATCATAAAATAGTCCGATGGGAGCTGCTACATTCAAGCGGTTGCTTCTCCTGTCACATAACAAATTTGTTTTTCAAAACAATGCGCATAGTAATAGAGCAAGTTCTCTCCTACATGTGGGTCCGAATAAGAAAAGGCCAATTACAAGGAAGAAAGTTGTTGGCCAAGGATGTGAGGTACAAAGTAAACTGCTAGCAGCAGTTCCACAATAGTTCTGTATAAATACATTGAACATCTTCGTGCCTGAGGTCCATAAATTAATAGTCCATCATAAATTTGATAGTTCTGGCAAGCTTCCGGTGCAGGAAAAGGGAAAAAGAATTGTAGGGGAGGCGGACCAGCCCGAAATTTAGGATGAAAACATGGATCTTGACGCTGATCTGGATAGCATATTCTGCAACCTTGATCAGGTCGGAGACCCAATTCAACATGGCTACCCAATGGACATAATTGATAATGAAATTTTTTACGAAGATGAATCCTTTGTATTCCAGAGTGTTGTTTTTGAAAGCGAATCAAAAAAATTAATTATTGAAAAAAAAGACATCAAAAATAAGAAAAGAAAACATCATTCAGAACTTGACCTTGCCAATATGCAGGCATCAAAAATCTCTCAACTTCACATGGCAACCAAAGATGCTCTTCATGACTCCGTTCGAGTCATTGAGGCCGAGAATGCCAAACTAAAGGATCGGATTAAAGAATTAGAGGAAGTTGTGTTTCCTATGCCATTGCTTGGTAGTCCTTTGGCAATAGCCATACCTTCGACTCCCTGCACCCCTGCAACAAATCTAAAAGGCTCCTCCAGCTTCCTGCCATCCTATAGAGGATATGTTGAGAAAAATATCAACAGAAGAATGGAACTAATTACTAAGGCCTGGGAAACATCACAAAATATGGATTCGGTGCGAAGCAGGGCACATAACTTGCTCCAACTTCTATAGATGGATTTAAAAAATGAAGAAAATTTCTATTTGCACATGGTCATCCGTTTTGTCTTTCATCTCAACAACATGCCAGAAACGTGTTAGTAGCAATAATATAATCTCTATTTTTACAAGCTGCCTACACAGGGTCTTTAAATTCTCGTTACTCGTCACAACCTTTCTCATTAAACGACACTTGTCACTTGTCGCTTTCTACATACCTGCTTTTCGATTTTTTTTTTCATGACTGCAAGCATGAAAACTCACAGCTGGAATTCATACTTGATTTCATTTTTTTTTATTAAAGGGTTAATGTTCATATGGTCTATTGTCGAATTGTCGTATTTCGCTATGAACATGGTTGTTTTCCTTGTTATAACCCCTTGGTCTTAAACGTGCCTTGGTTACATCAGTATAAAACCTCCACTCATTTAGCATTCGACTAATGTCAATGGGGTTTTGATTTATAAAAATTTTAATGGTTCAATGTTTATTTGATACATTAATCTTTGTGATCAAGTCGTGGATATGCATACTATTGTTTTCAACTGTTCTGATCCTTATGCGTACCATTATGCCAAGGTGTCATTTCAAGTACAACGTGATATTATAGCTTTGCATGGCCTCGATCTACACGACCTCTCTCACACGCATGGTAATTAACGCTCCTACCTACCATTTCGAGTTGTCTTTGCATTGCATTGAGGAAACTCGGGGCGATGACTCTGTGTTTTTTCTATCAAACCCTACCTCCAAATCTCGTGTTGATTCCCTACTGTTAGCCATGGCTCTTGTGGTGAGGATTGAGCCCAACGACATCCAGACCTTGTTATCATTTGACAATGCTAGAGATGACTTAGAAAGGAACGGTTGGCGTGTGTTTGTTGAAAAGTTCGAGGGTTTTAATCTAATCTCTATTTTACAAGCTGCCTACATACCTGCTTTTCAATTTTTGTTTTCATGACTGCAAGCATGAAAACTAACAACTGGAATTCATACTTGATTTCATTTTTTTTTATTAAAGGGTTAATGTTCATATGGTCTATTATCGAATTGTCGTATTTCGCTATGAACATGGTTGTTTTCCTTGTTATAACCCCTTGGTCTTAAACGTGCCTTGGTTACATGAGTATAAAACCTCCACTCATTTAGCATTCGACTAATGTTAATGGGGTTTTGATTTATAAAATTTGTAATGGTTCAATGTTTATTTGATACATTAATCTTTGTGATCAAGTCGTGGATATGCATACTATTGTTTTCAACTATTTTGATCCTTATGCGTACCATTATGCCAAGGTGTCATTTCAAGTACAGCGTGGTATTATAGCTTTGCATGGCCTCGATCTACATGACCTCTCTCACACGCATGGTAATTAACGCTCCTACCTGCCATTTTGAGCTATCTTTGCATTGCATTGAGGAAACTCGGGGCGGTGGCTCTGTGTTTTTTCTATCAAACCCTACCTCTGAATCCTGTGTTGATTCCCTGCTGTTAGCCATGGCTCCTGTGGTGAGGATTGAGCCCAATGGCATCCAGACCTTGTTATCATTTGACAATGCCCGAGATGACTTAGAAAGGAACGGCTGGCGTGTGTTTGTTGAAAAGTTCGAGGGTTTTAATCTAAGAGTTGCTCAATAATTCACGTTGACATTCGACGGTTGCAGAGCAAAAATAGGAGACGTCCAGCTTGAGTTAAATGAAGATTTTATAAGCCAAGCTATCGGTCTACCAGCTGTGGGGAAAAAATGGTTCAAAAACTCAAAGGTTGAAGAGGTTCCCTGGTCATTGTTGTTCACCTCAAGGAGAATTACCAGCTGTGATCGAGGTATGCCTTTCTCGGCTTTAAAACCTAGATGGCATAATCTGTTAGCTATTCTGAAACAATTCGTTACCTGTGAGGGGAGATATGGGTTGGTTTTCTTATATCACTAGCGATTGCTTATGAGTTTTATCGATTTCCCCCTAAACATGCCCTATTTCCTCCTTCGAAGTCTATACAAGATGGCAAAGCAGTTTAAAAGGCAGAAGTCTGATTCTAGTTTGTTCCACCATTGTTTAATAAAGATTATTATTATACATCAATTGAGATTAAACAATGATTGTTGGGACGCTTTTCTGTTACAAAATGGTTTTGGTAGTAGTGAGTTGGGACAGGTTAGCAAGCCTGTCGTCACAGAAACCCTCATGAAGCCTACCATCTCTCCTCCTTTTCTCTTGCCCTGTGATCCTATTTCTAATTTAGAACCCTCGACCTATCCTGATTCTACCCAACCTGACACTCTACCAGATTCGTATCCTAAGGGTTGTGTTAAGACTGTTAAAAAATCCACAAGGAAAAATTGTAAAGGCAACGTCGATATCAATTATAAGAGTAAAAGGACCGCTCGTTGGGTTTCACGATATGCTTGAAATAAACCCAAGCCCTATGTAGACCAAAATGCAATTGTGGTGAGTGAGGATTCCGATTTGGAAATTGAAAGATTCCTGGCCGAAGAGTATCCATATTCATATGGACTTTGCTCTGATAAACCCTACGATTATGTTACAAACCTTCCACCGTGTCTAAAGGACAATCCCGATTTCCCTGGAATCAAAATCAGTAATGAACCTACAAGTCAAATGGAAGATTCCCCACATGTTAATACTATCAGTGCGAATACACAGTCTATAGAGCCACACTGTAATGAATGTCGATCCTGGATCGATAGGTATTACAAAGATGTGCCTTTACTTTAGTCTCGGCTTAAAACCTTGGAAGACCAGGTGAATTCGCTAACGAAGGAGAATAGCAGACTCCAATCCGTAGCTCAAACCAAAGAAAAATGTGAAAAAACCACAGGGTCTGTTGATTTTAAGAACGTGGAAGCAGTGACTGCAATAGTAAATTCAAAGATTGTTTGATTAGTTCAAATCCCTTAATTTGAGGTATGATTTTTTTTTAAATAAGTTTAGTATGATTCTCTCTTTTTCAAATTAGGATACATGATTTGTTTGCTCAGATTACCTTTAGTTTGTTTTGATTGATTCAATAAAATATGATTCTAGTTATAATTATAACTAGCTACAGAATCGTGAGATTCTGTAGCTAGTTAAAAAAAATCGAATTACTTGTTTTGATAACTGAAAATACATCTGAAATCTTTTATTCTTATTTGTTTTCAGGAACCTATGATTTCTAAGGAGATTTGAAGCACTGTTGGCATCTCTCAGCATACTATCTTTATGTTTTTAAATAGAATAGGCTGTTAGTTTTTTGTATCAAGTAGAATCTGGGAGGTTGCATCCCACACATTTTTTGGAACAAATTAGATGTTATCAACAAGAAACGTTTTGTTCCTGTAACCTATATAAGTATGTTGTTTTGTAAACTTGAGATCATCTATGCCTGGGGCAAAAATTATGGATTTCTGATTTACAGACTTGAATAGAAGATGATATTTGCACCGCTTTAGCTTCTATATATCGTGTTTTTATTCAAGTTATGATCATTTCGATTTGTAATTAGATTGTGACTACTTTAGATATCATGGTTTATTGCAGATTGGTATGATGAAATTTATATGATATCCATGTTTTATGTCCCATATATAACATACAGTAATTATTTTGTTCAAATTCGAGATTAGGAGATTCATCTTCTTTATTCGTTGAACATTTATACACAATTTTTCACAGCAGGATTTATCTCAATGTGGCCATTTGTGAAATTATAAAATTGTTGTCATTATATCTCTTATATGTTCTATCATTCGGATTCAATCATTACTGCTTCGCATTTACGAGAAGCATTCATAAGATCTGTTGCGGGTTTGCTTCATCAAACAACGAGATTGGATGCTATACACAGGACGAATAGGAGATGCGATTACAGGTTAATTTGTTAGTTTTATCTCATTAGTTTAATTAATACAAAAATTTCCTGTAATTTAAACACATTTTACTGTTTATCTCTGTTTATCTATGAACTAGTCTCTGTCTCATTGCTAGTAGTGTCTTTTAAGCCGAGGATGTCTTTCTCGATCTGACTGGCCTCTTCGAAGGCTTCTAACAACGTGGCTTTCTTGGATCTCTATACCCAAATGGCTATGATTTGATTTAAGGCTTTCGTATAATATGCTATAATCAAATACTCGGCAGACATTGAATCTGTAGGGATTCGGTTCTTTAGTGTCAAGAACCTTTGATTAAAGTCTTTGATCTATAACTTGATTGGACAGTTTTTAGTTTAATTAATACAGAAAGTCGTTCAAAAACTGTCCAATCAAGTTATAGATTTGAAAAGGACGGCTGAAGAAGCTTCTTCGAGCAAAGGACCTTACAAATCCCCTTTTAGGAAGCCTTTTCCCACCAACCGACCTAATTCAAATACTGAAGGCCTAAATCTAGAAAGCCTGCAATTCACTATTCAAACGATTCTAGAAGCACAGGATAACTTGATGCCTCCCGAGATCCCTGAAGAAGTAGCTGAACAAGAGACAATAGAAGAAGATGAATCCTCTCCAAATATTTTTGGACATTTTTCGGATAGTATTTTTCAAGCTAATTTCGAAACAGTGTGTCCTTACAATACTAGGAGTAAGACAACAAACAAGCCTTCTTCTTAAATCACTACGACTTTGCCTCCAAAACAGTCTAAATCAACTGAGACTAAACGAAATTCAGTAAACCCAAGCTTAGATTATGATTTGGTTGAAGATCTAAAAAAGCTTAAGGCTAATATTTCTGTTTATGAATTATTAAAATTCTCTTTTCTTCTGTAAAAAATGCTACAAAATATTGCAAAGAACAACAAAAATGGAAATCCAAGCAGTAACAAAGGTGTTCAGAACAACCCCAGAGTTCCTCAGAAGGCCTCCGCCAAAACTACTTCTGATCCTCATGAAAAAAGAGACCTTCCTGTAAATAATGTAACAAATGTAGATAAATTAGTTTTAGAGGCCGCGAGTAAAAAGCAACAAGCTTCTACCATTAGTACTCGCAGAAATGTCCCTCCATTTTTGTTAACTTTTGAAATTTTCAATAGGAATGTGCATAACTGCATGGTAGATTTAGGAGCCTCATCTAACGTAATGCCTTGGTCTGTTTATCAAAAGATTAATTTCGAAGTTCAACCATCCACCTTGAAGATTATCCAGCTTGATCGAACTAGTGTTAAAGTTATAGGCGAATTGAGAAATGTGCTTATAAGATTGTCATCTAACCCTTATGTTCATCAAGTGATTGATATTATTGTTGTATATTTCCCAGAATTTTACGGTTTGTTTTTAAGCAGAGACTGGTCAGAACAGCTACACGGCTATTTTACGACGGATTGGTCTCACCTGTGGCTACCCGAAAATGGAAATCCCAACAAAATCAAGGTAAATCGTGAACATTATCTAAAGTTCACGGTGACTGATTTAAATGATCCCAATGAACCATTCACTCCTTCTGCCGATTCGCCCGAAATATAGAGGATGGATACCTTTTTCGGTAATTTCATGGCCGAAACTTCTACTATCACTAACCCAGAACAACAGTTGGAAATTTTGACATATACACAGCTAACAGCTTCTGCCCAGTGGTCACATGCAACTAAAAACAATCAAATATGGTCTCTTTACTTTGATGGGTCAAAATCCAAGGAAGGAGCTGGTGCAGGTTGCGTGATCATCGATCCAGCAGGTAACAAGACCCTGATTGCTTGCAGGTTAGAATTTGAATGTACAAACAACACAACAGAATATGAGGCACTATTGCAAGGCCTCAGAAAAGAATTAGATATGAACATTAAAAATTTAACTGTCTTTGGTGATTCGGAAATCGTAGTTAGACAGGTAAAAAATTCTATCCACTGTTTATCTCCGCACCTTAAAAGCTACCAAACTGAGGTATGGAATTTGATGAATAAGTTTGTTGCATTTAACATAAATTCTATTCCTAGATTGAATAATTCGGAAGATGATTTGTTAGCTAACGTAGCTTCAAAACTTTTCCCTGCAGAAGGCTTGTCTCTGAATGCATTATCCGTCGAACTGTTATTCAGACCGTCTATCCCAGACAACATCACAAATTGGAGAGTCTTTGATAACGATCAATAGATTATAAGTTTTCTGCATATGGAAGAAACTTTCCAGGGCGCGGTGATCGATGAAGGTACCCATGATGAAAATCTTCGAGACTTTACAGTAATACCAGATCCAAGATCTCCAGAATCTTCATCAGACATGGTAAATTCTATCCCGAAATGTGTAGTTAGGTTAGAAAAAATTTATGATCTTCACGACAAGTTCAAAAAATCAGTGAACTGTAAAACAAATAGTTCCTCTTTGACGCATGAAAAAGTAAACTTGGGAACTAAAGACAACCCACAGTGCATTAATTTAGGGGTGGGGTGTTCTGAACAAGAAAAAACAACGTTTATTAAGTTGTTTAAGGAATTCAAAGATGTTTTTGCTTGGATGTACGACGACCTAAAAACCTTTGATCCTAACATCATACAACATGTTATTCCTATGAAACTCCAAACCCAACCTTTTCAACAAAAGTTAAGAAAAATGCACCCAAAACTCGAACCAACTGTCAAGAAGGAATTAAACAAACTCCTGAATGCTAAGATAATCTTCCCAGTTAGGCACATACAATGGGTCTCTAATGTTGTCCCTGTCCGAAAGAAGAGTGGTGAAATCCGACTATGTGTCGATTTTTGAAATCTTAACCCAGCGTCTGATAAAAACAACTACCTTGTCCCTCCCATGGAACAGATCCTTCAACAGGTATCTGGTTATGAAAGATTATCCTTGTTGGATGGTTTTTCAGGGTATAACCAAGTCCTGATCTCCCCTCTAGACCAACTAAAAACCACCTTCCGCACTCTGTGGGGCACCTACGCTTATAGGAAGATGCCCTTTGGAATCATAAATGTCGATGCCACTTTTCAGAGAGCGATGGACATCGCTTTCCGAGGCTTAATCAATCAATTTGTCGTAGTTTACCTGGATGACGTTACTGTCTTCTCGAAAAACAAAGAAGATCATCTAGCTAATTTAAGATCCGTTCTACAGCGATGTTGTAAGTACGACATTTCTTTGAATCCTAAAAAATCTATCTTCGCAGTAGAACAAGGTAAAATCCTAGGATATATTGTATCAAGCGAAGGGATGATTATCGACCCTGAAAGAACTCAAGTCATTTCTAAACTTCCTCATCCCTCGTCCAAAAAGTCTATGCAATCTTTCTTAGGTCTGATAAACTTTGTTAGGAGATTCGTCCCCAGCTTTTCAGAAATGGTGAGACCATTACAAAACCTAATAAAAAAGGACGTACAGTACCATTGGGGACCTTTAGAAAGCCAGGCTTTTGATTCAATAAAAAAAGGCATAATAGATGCTCCTTCTCTAATGAGCCCCATTTTTTCACAAGACTTCAACCTCTACACGTTTGCCTCTGACCGTTCATACGCCGTTGTCCTAACTCAAAAGAACGCTGAAAACAACGAAGTATCAATCGCCTTTATGAGCTCAGCCTTCAAAGGGGCAGAACTTAATTACCCAACAGTAGATCAACAAGCCTATGTTGTTTTCAAAGCAATAAAGCACTTCCGATCTTATCTTTTGAAATCTAGGACGAAAATCATTGTCTCTTACCCGGTTGTCAGAAATCTGTTAGTATAGAAAGAACTAGGCAAAAAAAGAGCAAACTGGGTCACATCCTTGCAAGAGTATGACATAGAAATCACCCCAGCACAAATAGTAAGAGGCCAAGGGTTATGCAAGATAGTCGCTGATTCAGCTATAGGACAGCAAGAGGAAAATGATATGTCAAATCCAGGACAACACTATCAAAATCTAATCTGTTGTGCACAAAACCATGTTAGTCCCTGGTATGATAATATAAAATTTTGTCTTGAACATGGATCAGCTCCCTGTCACCTGGATCCCATAAAAAGAAGAGCACTAAGATTAAAATCTGCTTCTTTTCAGTTGATTAATGGTATTCTGTTTCGTCAAAATTTTGATGGAGTACTAATGCGCTGTCTTGAGAGAGATGAAGCAGAAAAGGTCTTATTGGTATTGCACGCAGGAGAAGTTGGTGGGCATTTTGGTGGAGATACCACTGCCCATAAAGTATGAAGAGCAGGTTATTACTGGCCTACCCTTTTTAAAGATGCTCATGCTTTGTGTCGCAAGTGTGTAATTTGTCAAAAAGCATCCGGACGGATACAGAAACCAGCCTTCCCTCTGCAACCAGTTTCAGTAGACTCCCCTTTTCAGCAGTGGGGTCTAGATATTATAGGCCCGATCAATCCACCATCCTCACAGCAGCATAATTATATCATAACAACCACAGATTACTTCACTAGGTGGTCCGAGGCTGCCCCATTAAAAGCTGTAAATACAAGCCAGGTAATATCTTTCTTGAATTCAAATATTATTACTCGTTTCAGTATCCCTGAGTGCCTGGTATTTGATAATGCTTCTTATTTTTCATCTCTTGAGATGAGTGATTTCGCTCTAGAAAAAGGAATTAAATTAAAGTATTATGCCAGCTACTACCTTCAAGGCAACGGTTTGGCATAATCGACTAATAAAAATCTGATCAAAATTATCAAGAGAAAGGTTTCTGAAAACCATAAAAATTGGAATAACGTACCGTTAAACGCAATCTGGGCTGATAGAGTGACTCATAAAAATGTTGTGGGTAACTCACCTTTCTTTCTCGTTTACGGCAGAGAGGCGATTCTGCCACCACATGTCCTCCTTCCCTCTTTGCATCTATCGCAAAAAATACAAGAAGAGGACTGTCCCCCTTTGGAGAATCGAATTAACACTTTGTTAAAATTAGAAGAAGTGAGGGTTCAAGTGAAACGGAAATTGGATCAACATCTACTCATTGTTAAAAACTGGTTTGATTCCAATTCTGCCTCTGACAGAAATTTTGAGGTAGGTGACCTTGTCCTAAAATGGGACAAACCGCATGAGGGAAAATGAGAGCATACAAAGTTTTAGAACTTGTGGCTAGGACCATCCTTAATTGCTGAGAAATTGGGTCCCAGTTCCTTCTGATTATAGAATTTAGAGGGGCAACCAGACACCTATCCGGTCTATTATTGAATTGTCGTATTTCGCTATGAACATGGTTGTTTTCCTTGTTATAACCCCTTGGTCTTAAACGTGCCTTGGTTACATGAGTACAAAACCTCCACTCATTTAGCATTCGACTAATGTCAATGGGGTTTTGATTTATAACATTTTTAATGGTTCAATGTTTATTTGATACATTAATCTTTGTGATCAAGTCGTGGATATGCATACTATTGTTTTCAACTGTTCTGATCCTTATGCGTACCATTATGCCAAG
>JASDQU010309714.1:22564-37204 GCA_032191745.1 Picea mariana
CAAGCTGTCTTTGCATTGCATTGAGGAAACTCGGGGCGATGGCTCTGTGTTTTTTTCTATCAAACCCTACCTCTGAATCCCATGTTGATTCCCTGTTGTTAACCATGGCTCCTGTGGTGAGGATTGAGCCCAACGACATCCAGACCTTGTTATCATTTGACAATGCCAGAGATGACTTAGAAAGGAACGGCTGGTGTGTGTTTTTTGAAAAGTTCGAGGGTTTTAATCTAAGATTTGCTCAAGAATTCACGTTGACATTCGACGGTTGCAGAGAAAAAATAAGAGACGTCCAGCTTGAGTTAAATGAATATTTTATAAGCCAAGCTATCGGTCTACCAGCTGTGGAGCAAAAATGGTTCAAAAATTCAAAGGTTGAAGAGGTTCCCTGGTCATTGTTGTTCACTTCAAGGAGAATTACCAGCTACGACCGAGGTATGCATGTCTCAGCTTTAAAACCTAGATGGCATGATCTGTTAGCTATTGTGAAACAATTCGTTACCTATGAGGGGAGATATGGGTTGGTTTTCTTATATCACTTGCGATTGCTTATGAGTTTTATCGATTTCCCCCTGAACATGCCCTATTTCCTCCTTCAAAGTCTATACAAGATGGCAAAGCGGTTTAAAAGGCAGAAGTATGATTCTAGTTTGTTCCACCATTGTTTAATCAAGATTATTATTATACATCAGTTGAGATTAAACAATGATTGTTGGGACACTTTTATGTTACGAAATGGTTTTGGTAGTAGTGAGTTGGGACAGGTTGACAAGCCTGTCGTCACAGAAACTCTCGTAAAGCCTACCATCTCTCCTCCTTCGCTCTTGCCCTGCGATCCTATTTCTAATTTGGAACCCTCGACCTATCCTGATTCTACCCAACCCGACACTCTACTAGATTCGTATCCAAAGGGTTGTGTTAAGACTGTTAAAAAATCCACAAGGAAAAAGTGTAAAGGCAACGTCGATATCAATTATAAGAGTAAAAGGGCCACTCGTTGGGTTTCACGATGTGCTCGAAATAAACCCAAGCCCTATGCAGACCAAAACGCAATTGTGGTGAGTGAGGATTCCGATTCGAAAATTGAAAGATTCCTAGCCGAAGAGTATCCATATTCATATGGACTTTGCTCTGATAAACCCTACAATTATGTTACAAACCTTCCACCGTGTCTAAAGGACAATCCCGATTTCCCTGGAATCAAAATCAGTAATGAACCTACAGGTCAAATGGAAGATTCCCCACCTGTTAATACTATTAGTGCCAATACACAGTCTATACAGTCGCACTGTAATGAATGTTGATCCTGGATCGATAGGTATTACAAAGATGTGCCTTTACTTCAGTCTCGGCTTAAATCCTTGGAAGACCAGGTGAATTTGCTAACGAAGGAGAATAACAAACTCCAATCACTAGCTCAAACCAAAGACAAACGCCAAAAAACCACAGGGTCTGTTGTTTTTAAGAACGTGGAAGCAACGACTACAATAGTAAATTCAAAGATTGCTTGATTAGTTCAAATCCCTTAATTTGAGGTATGATTTTTTTTAAAATAAGTTTAGTATGATTCTCTCTTTTTCAAATTAGGATACATGATTTGTTTTCACATATTACCTTTAGTTTGTTTTGATTGATTCAATAAAATATGATTCTAGTTATAATTATAACTAGCTACAGAATCGTGAGATTCTATAGCTAGTTAGAAAAATTCGGATTACTTGTTTTGACAACTGAAAATACATCTGAAATCTTTTATTCTTATTTGTTTTCAGGAACCTATGATTTCTAAGGAGATTTGAAGCACTGTTGGCATCTCTCAGCATACTATCTTTATGTTTTTAAATAGAATAGGCTGTTAGTTTTTGGTATCAAGTAGAATCTGGGAGGTTGCATCCCCCACATTTTTTGGAACAAATTGGATGTTATCAGTAGGAAACATTTTGTTCCTGTAACCTATATAAGTATGTTGTTTTGTAAACTTGAGATCATCTCTGCCTGGGGCAAAAATTATGGATTTCTGATTTACAGAATTGAATAGAAGATGATATTTGCACCGCTTTATCTTCTATATATCGTGTTTTTATTCAAGTTATGATCATTTCGATTTGTAATTAGATTGTGACTACTTTAGATATCATGGTTTATTGCAGATTGGTATGATGAAATTTATATGATATCCATGTTTTATGTCCCATATATAACATACAGTGATTATTCTGTTCAAATTCGAGATTAGAAGATTCATCTTCTTTATTCGTTGAACATTTATACACAAATTTTCACAGCAGGATTTATCTCAATGTGGCCATTTGTGAAATTATAAAATTGTTGTCATTATATCTCTTATATGTTCTATCATTCGGATTCAATCATTATTGCTTTGCGTTTACGAGAAGCATTCGTAAGATCTGTTGCGGGTTTGCCTCATCAAACAATGAGATTGGATGCTATACATAGGACGAATAGGAGATGCGATTACAGGTTAGTTTGTTAGTTTTATCTCATTAGTTTAATTAATACAGAAATTTCCTGTAATCTAAACACATTTTACTACTTATCTCTGTTTTCAATTAGACAGTTTGTTATTTCATTTCTTGTTTATAAATGTTATGAAAAATAAATCAAAAAGATTGAATGATAGCTTTGTTGTTGTTTAATAAATCAATCCATATTCGATTTTTCGCAGATTTAGATTAAAATTTGCATTCTGTAAATGTTGTACATATATTAGAAATAAAGCCATTTGTATATATTATACATACAATAAGTATATTTATGTTATAAACATTGTTTAGTAAACTGTAGATATATATTAGATCTGTATATAATTTTCAGCGAGTTAAGTTATCTTCTTTTCTTTAGTTTTGTTTTTCGCTTTCTTAGAACTTAGATCGACTAACGGAGCCGCTAAACCCGTCGGAGTGGATCAATCCAAACGACTTGGGTTAATTAGACAACCCCGGACCGGATTCACTCCTCCAGTTGACGAGCGGTCAATTTCGCCCGTCAATAAAACAACAAGAAGACAACATGGTCTCTCGTTCACAAAACAACACATTCAATTAGAAACATGCTGGAAAAAAAAGGTGAAGAACTTGTATCTTATCGTCCAGTCATGTGAGCAAACAATATAAAAGAAAGAAACACTAGTCACAAAACTCGCTAAAATAGACTTAGTTGGAAGGACAAACGACTTCCAGGACCCCGGCTTAATCGTCAACTCATTGGCATTAACCAAGCAAGCTTTCGATAAACAACTTGATAATTTTAAGGCCTTGTCTCTAGAATTTTTTACAGGATTCTTGAATATCATGAGGAAGACATGGAAAACTGGCTAGTCCGCTGTTCGATGCAGAATGGAGACATTCATCAGTTTCTGTGCAATTTTTCTATTGATCTAACCGAATTAGAAAATGAACTTTTCAGCATTAAAATTCGGAATGACATCAACGTCGCCCCCTTGAGAAGCTATATTGAAGAGAACTTGAAGTGGGTCCTCGACAAAATCCAACAGGAAAATGCATCAGCAAGCAAATAGCAAAATTCCTTCTTGGAACATTTCTATACATCCTTTGTTTATCAGTCCAGTTATTCAAGCGGGTTGGCCACATAAATCAACAGGAATACACATCAGCAAGCAAATACCAAAATTACTTATATGTACCATGCATGTAAGTGTATAGTCATAGTCCTTTCTTTATCAATCCAGTTATTCTACCTTTTCTGAATATAAATCTATAACCAATGTCTCATATCTTACCATTTCTACTTTTCAGGTATTACACTCTACCGTGTCCCACTTCTTCTTTCCAGTCCTATTTCTCTTATGGTCTGCGGGAGCCCCAATCCTAGTCTATATGACAAATGCATTTAAATTTCCAGGAATATGTAACAAAGTATTTTTTTCTTCATATATTTGAAATGAAACTATTCTTTTGTCTCCTCATATATTTATATGTTGCTACATTTTTATCTTCAACTATGCTGAATGTGAAGACATAGTGTTTATTTTATTTCAATTCTCTTCCTTTTTGATGCATATTTTTCCCTGTCTGGTCATTTTCAAAATTACATATGCCGTAAATCACACTCAAATTTCAGATATCATATTTCACACACACATATATATATATATATGTGTGTGTGTGTGTGTGTGTGTCATAAATTTGTGTTCACAACTTTATCTTTGCCACCTATCCTTTATACTATTTGCAACAGAAGTCGTTACAATTCAAATAGTTCGAAGTTTGCTTGTCAATTTGTATATCACCGAACTCTGGGTGTTCTCAGTAGGCCACGAAACAACAAAGGCCCATTTTTCAGCCTGCCAGCCCCAGAACCCGCGATGCAACAACTAACTATGGATTCAGGGCTCCATCCATGCTCTATCAAATCTCATCCCCATAGTTTATAAAAGTACATATTTCGGCTGTATAAAAGTAAATATCTGTTTTTTAAAATTACATCTTTGGTATGTATAATTTATGTTGTCCAAGGACCTTTAATTTCATAAATTTCAATTTCTTCTCTCCAGGAGCCCTTGTTTTAAGGAAAGCTAATTCAACAATGTTGTTTTTTTTGTGCTTTTCTCCACGAAACTATGTAACAGGCGTTACTACTATTTTTTTTGTGTTTTCTTATCCGCGACCGTATGTAAAAAAAACTACGGGAATGCTAATTTTTTTTGACACGAGGCCCTTAAAATTCAAATAGTGCCCAAGTCCGATTGTCAATTTGTATATCGCGGAACTATCAGTGCTTTTTTGTAGGACATGGAACAACAAAAGCCCAATTTTCAGCCCCACATCCCGAGAATCCGCCATCCAAAAACTAGCAAAGTATGGTATGAGGGCTCCGTGCATGCTCTTTAAAATCTCATCCCCATACTGTATAAAATTACATATTTCGTATGTATAAAAGTAAATATCAACTTTGTAAAATTACATATTTTGTATGTATAAATTATGCATATTTTTCCCTGCCTGGTCATTTTCGAAATTACATATGCGGTAAATCACTCACTCAAATTTCACATATCGTATTCCACACACACACACACATGTGTGTGTGTGTGTGTGTGTGTGTTTCTTTAAATTTACAGGAATATGTAAGACGTTTTATTATTTTTTCTATATAAATGTCATAAAATTGTGTTCACTACTTTATCTTTACCATCTGTCCTTGTTACTGCTTGCCACAGAGGCCGTTACAATTCAAATAGTCTGAACTCCACTTGTCAATTTGTATATCGCGGAACTCTGGGTATTTTTTGTAGGCCATGGAACAACAGAGGCCCATTTTTCAGCCCGCCAGCCCGAAAACCCGCGATGCAAAAACTGGCTAACTATGGATTCAGGGCTCTGTGCATGCTCTATAAAATGTCATCCCCATACTCTATAAAAGTACATATTTCGTATGTATAAAAGTAAATATCTGCTTTATAAAATTGCATCTTTGGTATGTATAATTTATGCTGTCCAAGAACCTTTAATTTCATAAATTTCAATTTCTTGTGTCCAGGAACCCTTGTTTTAAGAAAAGCTATTTCGGGAATGCTAGTTTTTTTTGTGCTCTTCTCCATGAACCTATGTAACAGATGTTGCAACTATTTTTTTGTGTTTTTTTATCCATGAGCGTATGTAAAACATATGTAAATAATACTATTTCGGGAATGCTAAATTTTTTGGACATGATGCCCTTGAAATTCTAATAATCCGCAAGTTCGATTGTCAATTTGTATATCACGAAACTATCGATGTTTTTTGTAGGGCACGAAAGAACAGAAGCCCAATTTTCAGCCCGACACCCCCAGAACCCGCCATCCAAAAACTAGCTAAGTATGGAATGAGGGCTCCGCTTTGTAAAATTACATATTTTGTATGTATAAATTATGCTGTCCACGAACCTTTCATTTCATAAATTTCAATTTCTATTGTATCCACAATCCCTTCTTTTAAAGAAAACTAAGTCAGGAATGCTAATTTTTTTGTGTTTTTTGTCAACAAACCTATGTAACAAACATTACCACTATTTTTTACAATTCAACTAGTCTGAACTCCGCTTGTCAATTTGTATATCGCTGAACTCTGGGTATTCTTTGTAGGCCACGGAATAACAGAGGCCCATTTTTCAGCCTGCCACCCCGAGAACCCGTGATGCAAAAATTGGCTAAGTATGAATTGAGGGCTCCGTGCATGCTCTATAAAATGTCATCCCCATACTCTATAAAAGTACATATTTTGTATGTATAAAAGTAAATATTTGCTTTATAAAATTGCATCTTTGGTATGTATAATTTATGCTGTCTAGGAACCTTTAATTTCATAAATTTCAATTTCTTGTGTCCAAGAACCCTTGTTTTAAGAAAAGCTATTTCGGGAATGCTAATTTTTTTTGTGCTCTTCTCCACGAACCTATGTAATAGACGTTACTACTATTTTTTTGTGTTTTTTGTCCACGAATGTATGTAAAACATATGTAAAGAATACTATTTCGGGAATGCTAAATTTTTTGGACAGGATGCCCTTAAAATTCTAATAGTCCGCAAGTCTGATTGTCAATTTGTATATCGCAGAACTATCAATGCTTTCTATAGGGCACAAAAGAACATAAGCCCAATTTTCAGCCCGACATGCCAAGAACCCGCCATAAAAAAACTGGCTAAGTATGGAATGAGGGCTCCACTTTGTAAAATTACATATTCTGCATGTATAAATTATGCTGTCCAAAAACCTTTCATTTCATAAATTTCAATTTCTATTGTGTCCACGATCCCTTCTTTTAAAGAAAACTAAGTCAGGAATGCTAATTTTTTTTGTGTTTTTTGTCAACAAACCTATGTAACAGACATTACCACTATTTTTTACAATTCAAATAGTCCGAACTCCGCTTGTCAATTTGTATATCATGGAACTCTGGGTATTCTTTGTAGGCCACGGAACAACAAATGCCCAATGCTAAATTTTTTGGAGACGATGCCCTTAAAATTCTAATAGTCCGCAAGTCTGATTGTCAATTTGTATATCGCAGAACTATCGGTGCTTTTTGTAAGGCACGAAAGAATAGAAGCCCAATTTTTAGCCCGACATCTCGAGAACCCGCCATCCAAAAACTGGCTAAGTATGGAATGAGGGCTCCGCTTTGTAAAATTACATATTCTGTATGTATAAATTATGCTGTCTAGGAACCTTTGATTTCATAAATTTCAATTTCTATTGTGTCCACGATCCCTTCTTTTAAAGAAAACTAAGTCAGGAATGCTATTTTTTTTGTGTTTTTTGTCAACAAACCTATGTAACAGACATTACCACTATTTTTTACAATTCAAATAGTCCAAACTCCGCTTGTCAATTTGTATATTGCGGAACTCTGGGTATTCTTTTGTAGGCCACGAAACAACAGAGGCCCATTTTTCAGCCCAGAACCCACGATGCAAAAACTGGCTAAGTATGAATTCAGGGCTCTGTGCATGCTTTATAAAATGTCATCCCCATACTCTATAAACGTAGGAATGCTAATTTTTTTTTGTGTTTTTTGTCAACAAACCTATGTAATAAACATTACCACTATTTTTTCCGGTTTTTGCCCACGTACACATGTACTTCAACTTCCTGCCCACGTGTCTGTATTCCATCGCATTTATTCCCTTTCCTGCGGATGGGGTGCTAGTAGAGCACACACGTCGAGCGGAGCAGCCAAGACCGATCCTCCGTGGCGCCGACCATGTGACGACCGTGTGCCACTCCCTCCCACCTGCCTCATGACTTTAAGTTCATCTGGCTCGAGGCAAGGCGCCATTACTCTCAGTGCGCCCTGCTCTGCCTTCACATCCTTTCGACGGACCAACACCCTCACTAGGCCTTTACTTTGCGCGTGCGGCCATTTATGGAACATCACCAGCTCCATGGCCTATTTCAATTGCTCCAACGGCTCCAGATGGCTCATTCTTTCTTGGTTTTTCTTCTCAAAGCTCGACCTCCTGCCCAACCTTTCCCTACTTTGCTTTTGTCCTCTCCTACTCTGTTCCTAGCGCATTTTCGCTCTCCCACTGTCCCGGAGATGCTTCGGCTACGAGGGAAGTCGAAACACAGGTTTGTCTGCTAGCCAAACCGACCCCGCCTGCTCCTTCCCTGTTATCCTCCTCCTCTTCGGCCACCTCCCTAGCACAGTCAACTCAAATTCTTGCTTCTCTCCCGCCCCTTGCCGTGTCCTTTGCCAACAAAATGGAGGGGCTGGACTGCTAAGGGGCCTCACTGGACTCAACCCAGGACCTTTAAGCAATTCGACATCTGTTTCACACCCAATCTCTTTGGCTCCTCCCAACTCTCTGACCACCCAGTCACTTCAAGACTAGCCTCACGACGCCCAATTTCAGATGGATGGTCCGGAAGCCAATCAAAATTCGTGATGGCAACCCCAATCTCGAACCGGTTCCAACGCCGACCTAGAATGTGAGTGGAAAACAGGCCTTGCACTGGTGCAGAGCCTGGTATTCAACCTGCATCGAGACATGGACGACCTCCAGTTCCGCTTAGAGACCCTGAATGACAAAGCCTCTCAACTCCTGCAGTTGTTCTCCGCGTTACAGGGTGCTCATCACCTCCCAGCAGAGGCAGCCCAAGAAGCAACAACCCAACCATCAACAACCCAACCAACAACAAACTCGGCACCAATGTTGGCATTGGAAACTTTGGTCCACACAGAGGCAGACCGCGAGGAGCAGAGGCTTCCATCACGGCCGGAGGACGTCCAGAAGGAAGAGCATGTGCCATCACAAACGAAGGATGCCATGCAACTGGACCAGACACCAGTCAAGGAGGCGTCGCCACCACCTGGGGACACGAAATTTGGCGCCTTCTGCATGGCCGCATCGTCACACTACAGCCCATACCGGTGATCTGTCTGTTGTTTTTTCATGTGCATGACGACCTTTCATGCATTTGTCCATGGTTATTATAGTTCTGATGTCTACACTTTCCATAGTTGTAATGACCACCCTTAGGGGCCATAATTTTGAACTCTTTTTGCATCAGTAATAGTCTAGACTTCAGTTATGAAGCGGTCTGGCTGGCTGAGCTGGTTTCCCCTCAGGGCAGCTCAATATTTATAGCTTGAAACCATGGAAATTCTCTATAGTCCTTCATTTTCACAGACTTTTATACAATCTTACTTATTAAAAAAAAATATTGAATAAAATTTAAATAATTGTTTATACTATTCATTAAGTAAAACATGTTATAACATTATATAAATTACTATAAATCTTCTTACAAACGTTATAATATTCTATAAATTACTCAGTCTCATGTATATGACGGAATTGATGGGTGCAAAATGTATATGATGGAAGTGTTTGGTGCAAAATTTATATCACGGAACACGCTGGACATGAAAAGTGTGAACTCGCAACTCTGCCAACCTGCGACTCTATAATTGTTCGGTGCAAAATGTATCAAGTTTTATACCATTATACAAATTACTATAAATCTTGGTACAATGTTATAATATTCTATAAATTACTGTCTCATGTATATGACAGAATTGTTGGGTGCAAAATGTATATGGTGGAAGTGTTGGGTGCAAAATGTATTTCACGGGACAGGCTGGCCATAAAAAATGAAAAATGTGAACCCGCAACTTCGCCAACCGACCACTCTGTAATTGTTGGGTTACATTGGTTAATAATTCATGTACCAGACATTAATAATTTTTGATAAATTTCAAATAAAACTAATTCGGGAATACTAAATTTTGCATGAATACCACATGTACTATGACTTGCAGTCCACACATTTACTCCCCTTCCAGCCTGACAGGGACTACGCTGCCATGCAACACTTGTTTGTCATGGGTAAGTGACTTAACAAAGCAAGTCTCCTCCCTATAAATTACCACCCATTAGGTTTATGAAAATAAACAAGATATTTAAAACTTTCATAAAATCTCTATACTTAAAAAAATAAATATAGTTGCAATATAATTTTTAGGCATTGTTTAAACATTCGACTTTTTGAACTTTTTCATCGGGATCAGACGAAACAAATCTTGGTGAAATCTCCATCACTCAATCACTCAAATTTGAAGTTCCAACAATTTTTGGCCGGATTTCAATAAAAAATGATCATAATATATGACCGTAAAAACTCCAAAAAATAGAACATTTAATCTACCCATAATTTTTATATAACTTTTCATTGATTTTATTTACCTTGAATAAACTACTTAACAAAGCAAATCTCCTCCTTATAAATAACCACCCATTAGATTTATGAAAATAAACAAAATATTTAAAACTTTCATTAAATCTATATACTTAAAAGAATAAATTCTATAAACATTGAACCATATTCTCAAAGAAACAAAATATTTATACTCATTTATAACCACAACAATCATATTTTTAACTATATTACAAAATATTTTTTCCTTATAAATAACCACCCATTTGATTTATGAAAATAAACAAAATATTTAAAACTTTCATTAAATCTATATACTTAAAGGAATAAATTCTATAAACATTGAAACATATTAAATCTATATACTTAAAAGAATAAATTCTATAAGCATTGAACCATATTCTCAAAGAAACAAAATATTTATACTCATTTATAACCACAACAATCATATTTTTAACTATATTACAACATATTTTTTATATACTTTTCATTAATTTAATTTAAAAATATTTTTAAACATATAAAAATATTTCAATAAAGAGGACGCGCGTAATTAAAAATACCAAATTTCCACTCTAAAGATACCAATTTACAACGTGTTTACCCTAATTCTTTTTGGAAATATAAAATTGCAATCCCACCGCCACAAAAGGAGTACTGCAGTTTCATTGTAAGTGCAATGTAGGAGGTTGTGGGAGTATCTACGAGGTTATCAAGTGTGCAAATAGAACAAATTGCAGATTTGTGAATTGCTCGTATGCGAAATTTAGGTAAGACTAATACAAATCATGTAAAAGTGATCTTTCCATTTTCATGTTTGTTAGATCAGATCAATGGCCCTTTTTGAAATGGAAGGAATGTTTTATAGCAGTTACAAAATGTTTACAGCCTGATCTATAAGCAAGCTTTTCAAATGCTATAGGGTTTAAGACTTTTGCGTTTTTCCTGAATATTTCATTGTGTTTTGGCAGTGGATGGTTATTTGAGGCAACCACGTTTGTCAATCTTCTGTCCAGCGCACTGAATGGGTGATGGGTCGGGTTGGCAATATGGGCACCCGCTCATGGCTTGGTTCCAGGAGAGATTAGGCCAGATCCGTCCATGCCATCTATCTCTTTTAGCATATTTGTTTTAGGTAGGGTGCTTAGCAGCTGTTGTGCTTGTTATTTTAACATTTACCTTTCATGGGCATCATGAGCATGGGCTGGGTTGGCAATATGGGCACAAGCTTGTGTTCATGGGTTGGTTCCAATTGAGAAGAGGCCATATCCATCCATATCCTCTGTTTTAGTTTTAGGCAGGGTGAGGGGACTAAACTGCTTTGCAACTGTTGTGCAGCCTTTGGGATCTCGTAGGTTCTGTGATTAAAGATGCTCAAACGCAGGTGGCGACATGTGGAATTGCCTCGATCTGCAAGGACTAGATAAACATAGCAAGGTCATATTTTCTAGTCGGACGAAGGATCTGATACATAGAAGTCCATTGAAATACACCCGCTTTCTTGAGACGAAGCGTGGATGTTGTTTACGAGAATAGCTTTCAAAGAGGGTCACGTTCCTATGGAGTTGCAAGACTCTGTTGCGGACGAGTGTAAAGGTTTGCCTTTGGCACTAACCGCAACAGTGAAGGGAAAAAGCAGTGTAGATGAATGGGAGATTTCTATATCTTTGATGAAACCCTCAGATTCATATTTTCCGCATACTCATGCTCCCGTTGATCACGAACTGTATCAAAGATTAAGATGGAGTTGTGATGCTTTGCTCCATTCAAAATTTGCTTCTTCTGTTGTGCTATGTTTATGGGAGACACAGATTTGATGTGGACAAATTAGTACAAATGTAGATTGCCCAAAGGTTTGTTAGGAGCAGAAAGGGAACCCATTTAATGGGCATGACCATTGGGCGTACCTATGGAAAACTTCATGCAGATCGTGGATTGTTTCAGAATGTTAAAGATAAGGGGACCTAGGAAGTCAAGAGGGATTGCCGTCTAAGAGTTCACGATAATGTTATTCGTGACATGGCAATTTATATTGGTGAGAAGGAGGAAAATTCTTTATTCATGGCAAGCCAAAATTTGCAAAGTTTTCCGTAGATTCACGACGAAGATCGCAAGAGGATACCACTTGTATCTGGTTATATTGACTATATACCCATTGAGTTCAGATGCTGAAAACTTGTGAGTCTCATGTTAGGCTCTAATCCAATTAGAGAAGTTCCATTAGGACTTTTGATCAGCATGATCTCTCTCAGGGTTCTCAATCTGTCCAAGACTCCAGTATTTTCAATCCCAACCTATGTGAAGCAACTGAATGTTTGAGTTCCTCACATTATGTCATCTCTGAAACAAGGGTTTGCCTGAAGAGATATGCCATCTTTCTAGGCTTCAATTTTTTAACCTTTTCATACTCTAGACATCCATGATCAATGCCATCTAAGATTGGAGAGCTTAAAAATCTCAAGTATCTTAATTTAAATGGATGTTTGAACTTATGGATGCTTCCACATGAGATATCTAAACTTACTTCATTAAGCACACAATCTTCATGGTTAACCMCTAGATTAAGTGTAGAAGCTGAAGCGCTTGYAAATGTTTGGAGTTTGAAGGGTCTCAAAAATCTGACGTGGCTGTTTGTCCAATATTGGAACCAGAATTAAAGTYAGGAATTAAAGAAGGCATAATGGGAACTTGGCTGGAGATGAGGCAGTTATGGTTGAAGTACAARGAAAATTTATGTGGTGTAATGAGGGATCTTCCCCAGGACATGGAGGACATGAAGAAGCTACATAGTTTCATCATGGCTTGTTACTATGGGTTAAGTCTGCCCAATTGCAAGTTTCAACATCTTGAAGAGGTTGAATTATATCGCTGAAAGCATCTAATTGAGCTCTCCCCTTTGGAACTGTTACCAATATGAAGTTTATAAAATTGTTTGCTGTCTAATTTGAAGGAGTTGGGAACAGTTCAGGAAGGACAAGTGGATTTCCAATGTTAGAGATGTTAGTTTTTCAACATCTACCTACGTTAGAGCGTATGGCAGGATTGTCAAACAATGGAGTGTGGAATGAACAAATACTGCCCAAACTCTGTCTGTGTCTTGAATATATATCATTGCCCATCTAAATATTTCCTACAGCCTTGAAGAAGCTACTCTATTTGAGTACATTATTTGGAGAAATAAATTCATGGGAAACAATAATTTGCGAAAAAAATAACATGGAACCGTGCCTCCAAAAGTTATTCAGAGAACTAGAGAACTGTAAGTAACTGTAATTCTTATCTTTAAACTTTTATTATTTTTGTTATAAATGTGATGGTCGTTAAATGAGTGTATAAGATTTTTAATGTACATGACATTTTCTTATAATTTTTGGTGAACAATTGTTGTACAGGAAACCATGGTGGCACTAATGGAGATGAGGAAGAGGAACCAGAATCTTTGGAAGAAGATTCTAGTGGCAATCAACCTCAGCACCAAGGCCTAACTTATGGGAAAACCTGAGAATTTCTTATTCGGTTCTTCTCAGAAGGTATTTAATATTTGTCATGCTAGTATTAGTAAGTTGGCCTTATGGGAGGTGCATAACAGTAAAATTGTCTACATTAGGAGATTTCTTTCAACTTGGAATATTGCTTGAACTTCATTATATGGGGATAATGCATTTGTTCACTACCAAAGACCCTGAATTTGCATGATCGAAAAGCATAGCTTGGATGTTGCTACATGCACATGTTTACAGAAGAAAACTAGGGCTATGGGCTGCTTTTCTGTCAAACAGGGATGTTAGATCTCATATAACTCTCACCATTCAGAATTTGACATATGACTTGCCTACATGGTCTGTCAGGACTCAGCATGCTTCCCATTGGGAGAATGTGGCATTCAGTACTGCAAAGGTGAGTTGCTGGTTTTTCTTGGTTGCATGAAGGTTGATTGAATTGGCATTGAACTGTTACCCATCTAGCAGTGTTCCTAATCAGCATTTTGTGTATTGCATGATAATCTTATATTTCTGAAAAATTCTACTTGTGTCTGGGATAATTTTGTTGGGCTATGAAAGGGATTATAATATATATTAAGGGTATGAGTGGTCAGGTGTTAAGATTTAGAAAGCGTGTGGTTGTCTGTTGATAGAGAAAATTAGGACAGCAAGCAAAAGTTACCAAGCAACCACAAAAGTAGTGATGCTGAAAACTAAGTAGATATCATGGAGAATCCTGCTGAAAAGTAGTTACAGATTTGCTTAAGGGTCTTAGGTTTCCTTTGTATATGTTATTTTGAAGGAATATAGGATAGATATTTCAATGAAAGGGTCCAAGTGGTGAGTTGTGGTCATAGCCAATAGCTAGGTTGTATTAGTTGGACTGGATTCTGCCCATTAGCTGTACATAGTTTTCCTTTGATGTTAATATCTAAAAATTCATCTGCTTACCAGAGTGCTATAATTGCAACATTTGAATAGTA
>JASDQU010309714.1:86837-108373 GCA_032191745.1 Picea mariana
AGACTTGTTTGGAAGCTAAAAGAACTGAAAAGACATACTAAATTGTGGGTGAAGCATAGAGACAGAATCATACCGCAACACATGGAATTTTTAGAATCAAAGATAAGAGTCACCTTTCTGAGTTTTGTGGATGACTACTCACAATCAGATAAGGAACTTTTTCTCGGCAATTTAGTGCTAGAAAGGAACAAGCTACTTCGAGCTAATGAAGAAAAGTGGTGTCAACGTAGTAGAGCGATCTGGGTTAAAAGTGGTGATCAAAATACAAAAAAATTTCACCACTTTTCTAACCACAGACGCATTCACAAGCATATCTGTGAGATAGTTTATGATACTGGACAAGGGCATACAACAAATAAAGAAGAGGTTGTACACTACTTCAAAAATTTCTACAAAGCCTGTTCTTCTCATAACACTACTAAACAAGTACAAGTTATTAGTCTTTTCTCTAGGATGGTAAATGATGATGAGGTCAACTTCAAATAAATCAAAGTTGTTTTAACACTTTTCAAAAAAGACAAAAGTCCAGTCCCCGATGGCTGGACGGTGGAATTTTTCACATACTTTTTTTATTTGGTTGGTGAAGACCTCGTACAGATGATTAAGGAGTCTAGGCAGAGTGGGTTTATAACAGAAAGCTTAAACTCTACCTTCCTCGCCTTAATTCCAAAAGAAAATAAGGCAACAAATTTCAGGAACTTTAGGCCCATCTCCTTATGCAATCTATGCTATAAGTTGATATAAAAAATCATCGCTAATCGGATCAAGCCCATTCTGTCTAGCACACTCTCAGAAGAACAGTTATGATTTTTGAAGGGAAGGCAGATTCATGACGATATTGGTACAACTCATGAGTGCCTTCATAGTAATACAAAAAAGAAAACAAAATCTTTGATGCTCAAGCTGGATTTGCGCAAAGCCTATGACTACATAGATTGGGATCTTCTCAGGATGATTTTAATTCAAGTGGGTTTTGGAACCCAAATGACAAAGTGGATTATGAGTTGTGTTATTTCTCCTACTTATGTTGTTTTAATCAATGGAGAAACCACAGATTTCTTCCAGAGTGGCCGAGGTTTGCACCAAGGTTGTCCTCTATCTCCGTTATTATTCATCTTGGTTATGGAAGGACTTAGTCTTTTATTAAAAAAGAGCAAAGAGGAAGACACGATTTCTGGTATTAAAGTCTCCATAATGATTAGCATACTTCATTTATTCCTCATGGATGATATACTAATCATGACAAAGGCAATATTCAAGAGTGGCTGGAAATTGATAAACTCATAGTTTTATTCTATAAAGCCTCGGGTCTTCACGTAAATGTATCAAAAACTTCAATGCTTTTTGAAGGATTATCCGATTCAAATCTTACCCCATATAGGTCTTTTCTCCCTTACATGTTTTCAACACTTGCCACAGGTTTCAAATATTTGGGATATCATCTTAAGACTGGGGCGCATTGGGTTGATGATTGGAATTGGTTACTAGCAAAAATGGAGAAAAAGATTGGCCTCCGGTACAATAAGTGGTTATCTTTGGGTGGTAGCTATATTCTAATTAAATATATACTGGAGAGTCAACCTATTTACTGGATGTCTCTGGAGATTATCTCGCCCTCAGTTCTTAATCAGGTCTGCAAATTAATGTTCAACTTTCTTTGGAATGGGAACATTGAGACCAATCATTACCACCTATGCAGATGGGATGTGTTATCTAGACCAAAATACTGTGGTGGATGGGGCTTTCGAAATTTATTTCTTTTCAATTCAGCACTGAACGCCAACACTCTCTGGCGAGTTCTCAATCGGGAAGGCATTTGGCATAATATTATTAAAGATAAATATCTACAAAACACAACCATCATCAATTGGTTCAAATCTGTCTCCTTCAAGCAAAATTCAACATCTAGGATTTGGAACAGTCTATTAAAGTCTGTCCATCTCATTACACATTGGCTTAGTTGGGTATCGGGCTCTGGCCACCTTATCACTATTAGTAGAGATCATATCTTGGGACTGGGAGACAGATCCATACTATCTCTTGATATTCTAGAACAACTAAAGAAGAAAAAGATCATGGTACTTGCACAAGCAAAGAAACATACCGATCCTTACAACCTTATTGAAAACTGGTTCAGGAGTGCAGACTTGGGACTAAATGGAGCGTTGGCAGCTGAATGGGACCTTTTTCGCAGAGCACTTATAGGAGTTGGAGCTACTATCAGGGACACAACATATCAACTAATGTGGATAGGAGGTAACTCATCTAGAATTCTTTCTGTTAAAAATACTTATTTGGCTCTTATTTCTACAAACAATTTTCTGATTCTAGATGATTGGAGGCATAAAATTTGGAAATGGGATCTTCAATTTAAGATCAAAATTTTCATCTGGTTCGCGACGGATCAATTTTTTTTAACATGGGACATATTACAGAAAAAAGGTTGGGAAGGACCAAGTCTGTGTATCTTGTGTAAAAGCAGTTTAGAGGATAACAACCATTTATTTCTTGATTGTATGTTTACAAAGAAGGTCTGGGAAAGAATAAAAAACATACAAAAGATAAAAAGAAAGTGGGAAGGCAAGTCACTTTCTGACTGTTTTATTTTATGGATTAAGGATAAAACTATCTCTCCAACTCTTGCAACTATAATTTGCTGGTTTATTTGGAATGAAAGAAACAAAGCTATTTTTGAGAATGTTGTTCCTTCAACTCACTCTGTGGTTATCAAGACCCTGGGGCTCTACAAGAAGAAACCATCGACTCAAAATTTCGCTCCTATAAGAGATTGTCTGGTCTCCCAATCATATGAATTTTCTATTGCATTTTTTGATGGGGTTGCACAGAGTGATAATAAATTATGTGAAGCAGGGGGGGTTATTAAAACATTTGACTCTTTAGTCTATAGATGGCATCTAAACAATGATGAAGGTACAAATACAAAGGCAAAGCTCTTGGGAATATGGGCCACTCTTACTCTGGTTATTCATCTAGCCCTCCAAAAACTTCAAGCTATGGGCGATTCCAAGGTAATTATAGATTGGCTCAACAATAGAGGAAGGCTACATGCATGCACTATCGAAGGATGGAAGCATAGAACAAAGGAACTTATAAAAAAAATTCAGGCAGTTAGCTTCCATCACATTTTCAAAGATTTCAACAAGGAGGCAGACCAGCTTTCTAAACAAGCTCTCCATGAGCCTGAGGGAAGAATTACATATTATTTATGGGAACCTAGAGGCTTAGGTCCCATGAATTACCTGGCCATGTTCTGATATATCTCTTTTCATATTTTGAGTCAGTTTATTATAGTTATTTTATCTGGTTATGTTCATGACTATCACGAGTATGTGTAACTCTTGTGATTTTACATTTTGAATGATGTGTCTCCCAGAGCGATGTATGCACATAAAAGACCGAACTGTCCTTTTTGGCTAAGCTTATTATCAATCATGTTAGGGTTGTGCTTTTGCTATGAAAGAAATATGTAAAAAAAATTATATATTAATATAATTTTGAGCTAATTTTCTATTGAAAAAAAACCTTATGGAAAGATTGTAATGCCATTAAGGCCAATACACATAAGTAAGATTGTCAACCAAAATCATAAATGTGAAGAGATGCCTTATAAATGTAGTTTGGACAACATCAAACTCTAGTCCTTCACACCCATTCGTTCATCTTTTCAAATCCCATTTCCTTACAAATATACTCTTATGAGTGGTTTATGAATTGTGATGTTCTAAAATATGTAAAAAAAAATGTACGAATTAATAGTTTGTGAATTAATAAACTATTAATAAGGAGATTAAAACAAACATACTTGGCCATGGTATGTTGAATTGGGATTCACCTCTCATGGATTTTTTTTAACCATAAATAAGACGTTTTATATTGAGTAAAAATTGCAATATGGACCATAACAAGTTTACATCAAAAGTCTACTTTAAAATTATTTAAACAAAAATATAAAAAAGAGAGTATCTACTAGCATATAGATATATCCATGTAATGTCATGTGAAACACATCCCATTATATTTTAGTGGTGTATATTCTAAAAAAAATCTTAGATAGCTAATTACTTTGAAAAACATCAAAATTTAACGAAAGGCATGATGGTTAGTTGCTTCTTCCAATGTTGTTTTAGTTGAGTCCAAGTTCAATTTGACAATTTTTACACTTTCTAGAAGCTAGTGAATTGTTTCATCTTCCCTTGGTCCCCCATAATTTGAATTGATAGACTACACTTGGTTGGATTCTCTAGATTGTTCACCTTCGGTCAAATTGATGACCATGTTTTGAAGCATGTTACATTTGGCTTCTCGAACTGTAATCTAATGCTTCAATTGAACCACAATACCCATAATTGTAGCAATTTGAGTAGTAACATGTTGGTTCTGCTCATGAATTTTAGTTATAGTCATTATGATTGAGCTTCTGTTACCCTGAATAACATCATCGTGGCCTCTCAATGCCCGTTGGATCTCATGTAGCTCACTGTAGTCCATATGTACACTAGAACAGTCCAATACCAAATGAAAACTGAACTTTCCAATACTCCCTATAATAGATTGCCTTTATTTCTCTATCGAAGCCCCTGAAGCCTAGAAAAAAATATGGATATACTTTAAATGCTCTAGACAAACACCACAAGAGAATGCTCTTTTCAAAACAGATAGAGGATACCATAGAAAGTTTGAAGGCAAACTAATGAAGTTCGAAGGGCACCATATAAAAAGAAACTTCTCAAAAATGTAAAGGGGCAACAAAAATTCCTTCCACACCCAGAGAGCCTCTAAAAAATGTTGGCCAAAGCCAAAATCGAAGGAGCATTCACCTAAAAGAACAAAAGTTTCATAGAGAGAGATCAAATTCATACAAGGATAAAATAGACCCCCCCATATGAGAGATTGGAACTGATGCAAAATCCCTTGAACTAAAACTTGAGACAATCCCTAAAGCTACACTCCTTTAAGAGAAAATGGAAGGCAAAGGTGACAGCTTACCCATATTCCAAAAGAGAATCATAACCAAGCACGCTAGCCAAATAAAAAAATTGAAACTTACCAGACCAAATTTCAAACTTGCGAGCCATAACCTTCGTAGTGGAAAGCCAAACCTCAAAGCCATAATGCCATAGTGCCAAGGAGAATTACCTCTCGTGGACTAGAATTTGTGTGGAACTAAGTGTTTAGGCATGCGAGCAGATGGGATGAGTCTCTTCTCATAATGTGCATTGTCATATGATAGACTTGCCTTAAATTTTCCATGTGCCTGCTTAAATGCTTGAAACATGTCATGTCCTTCATGAAAATATTGAGAGATAGGTTGATTACATAACTTACCATCGATAAAAATGTCCCCCACTATAAAAGAAGTATCTTGAGTAGCATAACCATATGTTAGAGAGTTATTCTCCCTTAGAACATGGAAGAAATCAACTCATGATTTTTTTTTTGGATTCTTGCTTTGCTTGCTACCAAATCCAAAATACTGTCAATTAGGGTAGTATTCAAGACCTTATGTCTTGTTACATTCTTTGAGTCCCCCACCACATTCAATTTTTGAATACCAGAGTTGATGACAATCTTCAAGTCTTGCAATAGCACATAGGCTTTAGCCTAACTATTTGTTGATATACCAAGACCTTAAGCAAATGAAAAATCTATTGTTCCTTCGAGATTTGGGATAACCCCTCCTGCACCTATCACCCCAACCTCTCATGGATTTCCTTTCTTAGTTAGCAAGTGCCAAAATTTATGGTCTAGAGGGTGCCAAAGATGCACATGACACACTCATTTACCAATTTGGAAACAAAAAATTAAGAAAAGAGCATGGCTACTTTTTTTGTTTAACAATGAAATGCATGTCCATTTCATAATGCATGCATATTTTGCATCCTTTCTACTCTAACATTAACATGGTAGAGGAAACGTGAGCACATTGTAAGCTTGGTAATGTGAATATTATTTAAATGTAATGCACTCACAGTTTTTACACATTGCTCTCACATTTTGTATTCATGCAACAAGAGTGTATTTTGCAAATTTGTATTGCCTCTTTTAAGGGCCTTAAAGCAAGGGAACGAGTGAAATATTCTTCATGGCTCATAGAGAGTCTCAATCAACAATCGACTCACAAAGAGAGAACATGTCATAAGCAAGATTTGAATCCAAGTGGGAAGAATAATAATCTTCCTCTCAACCACCCAAGCTAAACCCAGTTAACATAAAAACCTTACCCTTTTCTAATTCATTACCTCTTAAAAATGTTATAAAAAAGTCAAAACATATTACATGATCTCAAGTCATTATTATCAACTCTTATTAAATAATGGATAACGTTAATATCTACTTCACACACTTACAATAAACACTTATAAGGATGTTAGTATATTTCTCAAACAACATTGCATTCATAAAGAATAAGTGTAAATGCATGCAGTTCAATAAATATTCATGTATTATCATAAATTTAATTTAATCCCATATCTAAAAAAACACATGTTTACATATAAACATGTTGCTAAAAAAAATTCAGATTACATTGAATTTATGTTATTATTATTTTTAATTAACTAAAAAATAAAACATCACATCTTTTAGATTCAATTTAACCTCATATCTATATTAAGTACTGCGAGATTAAAAAAACATTACAAACCTATTGCTAAATGTTAAATTTTTTCCAATTAAATAAAAAAAATAAAATATCACATCTTTCACTTTTAAACACAATGACAATTACAAAATACTAAAAGAATAAAAGAATGGACATTATGGAGTTGCAAAAACATTATAGGTAGCACGTATGTTTCTTTTCTTTCTATTTTATTAGTATCGTGGAGAGATGTTTCCACCTTGCTCGGAAGAGCACCTCACTTTTCTTAGTAAAGGTAATTTTTCGTACTAAGATGAAATATTTGTGAAAAGTATGGCAATGTCACAATGTTGTTAATTGTTCTATGTTTTTTCTCTTCTCATCGAAATTTGATAACATAAATTTGTAGGAAATCACAATTTTTTATTATTTAAATTGTATGTTTGAATGTAGAAATGGATTCGGTGTGCTGAAAAACATCTAGAGCACTCGGAGTATACAGATTTAACCACTCAAATATACAGATCCAACAATATCTCGCCCAATTTCAAACAAATATTCCTGAAAATTATGCCAAGAAAAAAGAAAAAAAACGTAGTACATTTAGACTACAACCAAATGCCTCCCTCTCCAACACTTCAATAATCACTTTTTTTTTTCAACACTTCAATAATCATTTTTTTTCTTTCTCTAAACAAATACAAAAATCTTGAAATTTATCGATCGCTCTCAAAAATCCTAAGGGGTGCACCTTAATGCTAAAAATCGAACCCTTTTTTTCCAAGATAAAAAATTGCTCAATTATATTAAAAATATAATATGTTCTCACAACCAGTTACATCCAGAAAACTGAGTTGGTACAACAGGTAGGGAGAATATTTCTCCTTCAATTGGACACCAAATTCGAAGGTGAGTGAAGTTACCCTGGAAGAAAAATAAGAGAAACCACAATTCTGAATAAGTAGAGGGGATAGAGAAGAGTAGAGTTTTCAAGAAAGTATGTCAAAAGTAGTGCCATGATAGGAGAAAGAAGTTGATGATGTCGATAGAAAACTGATGGCTCCAGACTTAAAATAATTTGATAGCATGTGAGGGACCCTCATGGTCATCCAACCAATGGGTGTATGTGATCATGCCTACTTATTTTTGAAGTGTTGTTTTAGATAGCAGGTTCGCTTCCCTATTGAACTCACAGGAAGTATGAGTGAAGATGAGCTTCTTGAAGTGGCATTGGAGAGCTTTGATTTGTTCCATCCAAGCCACAAAGGTGATCAAATGAAGATTGCTGCTGTGATTCACCCAATCTATGATAATTTTAGAATCACCGATTAGTTGAAGATGATCAATATTAAGCCTCGTGGCCAAGTGAAGACTAGCCCAGGCACCCAATAATTATGCCCTGGTGTTGGTGCCCAGGACACAGCTGAAGGTCCATCTGTAATGAGAGTTATCAGTTATTCTAATCATACCACCAACACCATTCAATGCTCCACTGCGTTGGGCTGCACCATCGAACCACCCTGTAAATATGTTCTCAACAATAGAAGGGTTTATAAAAAAAATTGTTTTCCCCTTAGGTGGATGGATTTCTTTCCAAATCTGATGCAGGCCAAGTGATTTTTGATTTGTATGCAATTGTATTGATAGAAGGAGGTATATTATCAAAGATCAAGTTGTTTCTTTCCAACCAGATGTACCAGATAACCAAGGGAGTTAAGAATTTAAAAGAGCGCTCCCTGGATGTTTGTTGAAGGAAAATCTCCATGCGGACAGGTAGATCTCCTCTTGAGAGCTAGACTCTTAACTCTTAAGACATAAGATGCTTATCGTTGACACTGACTTCCTTTTAGATCTAGATAAAATAATGTGTAAGGAGGAAGGAGAAAAGAAGTACCTTTTATCGGTGTTTGTCCCTGCACAGTCTGAGTTGAGCTCCAATCTTGAACTCCTCGATAAGCCCTGTAGACAAACAAAAGTACAAACAACTTCCTACTCTACTGAGATTAGTTCGAAATAGGTCTATCTATTAGAGACAAATTCATGTGAGATCAAACACAGAATTGAAAAAAATAGGGCAAGCATATTATATTAAAGAGAACAACAATGAAGAAAACTTACAACCATAGGTGTGAGTGCAACAGCTTCATCAAGTTACCCTTGTCCAAACCCTTGCTCAAACAGTGCACACACCGAATGCTAATGTTCTGAAAGACACCTTCTTCATGAGACCGTAGGTTGGATGCTTCACAATACTTTTTCCCCTCTTTTCACCATGAGAAGGCATGTTTAAATAGGCTTGGAGAGGCCCAACTACTTGAGATATCTTTGGGGTAAGTTGAGGATTTTCCTCCTCCAGTTATGGATCTACCCTAAGATCATGGCTTGACCAAGGATTCAAATCCAATTGCCTTCAGATATTGAGGGGATCTTTCCCTCATTCTTCTCAACAAACCAATTTTCGCCTAGAATAGGTAGCGCTCCCCCAAAAGGGGCATCAGAGCGTTATAGCGCTCCCCAAGAGAAGGAAAGCAAGCACTGGTGTTATAACACTCCCCCAGAAGGGTGGACAGAGTGTTATAACGCTCCCTGACAATGTATAGGGGAGCGCTCCTCCCTGAAACTCAATTTTTAGTGGTCCTTCCAATAGTAAGAGACTTGCATTTCTAGTAGACTGATTCCTCCTCTTCAAGACTAGTCTTTGAGGTGTCCTAAGTGTCCTTGTCATGTTGTTGGACGCATGACATAGGCAAGAAGGCAATATGATGTCAACAACACTTATGCACTTGTGGTCAAGATGCGACACTTGAAATGATGACACTTGCGACACTTGCGAAGTGAGTAATTTTGAGGTGTAACAGATTGCCCCCCAAAGTATGAAGTTAGAAGATGAGAACTGATAATTGAAATACTTTGCAGACTTTCAAGCAAGGGTGCGGGCTCAGAGAACTTGACAAAATCTGCACACAACCATCAAACAAATATTAAAGCATGCTTCAAACCCAAGGCAGGCATACCTATGCTTGAGTGATAGAGACTTTCAAGGTATGGCCGCCATAAATACACTGCGGATCCATAATTATATTGACAAAAGGTATAGCCACCGAAAATACACTGTGGATCTATACTCCCATGACCTGAACTGATCGTAGTCATGAAGAATACACAATGGATCTACGAGATGACAAGACATAGCCACGACCAATACAAAGTGGATCTATGTGACAGTATATGTGTCATTGTTCAAGAGAAGCTCCGTCGCAACCTAGGCAAAGTACATATCAGAGTGATCACTCAACCCAGGGTCTTCTTACCGATCCCGATGTAGTATGAATCTAACCATGTGAATAGATGTCCTGATGTCGAACATGGCAGAAACCACTTGATTACCGGTCAATGATGTAAACCGTTAACAAGCACGAGGGAGATCACCATTGATGTCAATGATTCCCAATGTACCCTAGTACATTCCAACGAATGTGAATGGATGAGCTGAAGTCAAACATCCGTGGAATCATCTAATCATAGGTCAATGATGTAAACCCACTATCAAACGTGAGGAGGCCTACCATTGAGGCATGCAGGTCCCAAAGTACTAACTGGTTTCTAAGTCTAGTTCCTAGATAATGTGTTGAAGTCAATAGGAATAGACTCGTCGAAGGAGGGCCTTGATGTATCCCCCATCAACGACACAAAATAGACACAGAGATGTAATTTGGTAGATCAAATGAACATGGACTGACACAGGTATTGAGGCAAGATATTTGTGATGGTTGACTCTCGAGGTGGATACTTCCCTTGAACACTGAGGCACAATAGCAGAAACATGACATGGACCAAAACATGATGATGCAATGGATACTGTGACTTTCGTCAGGTGACCCAAAGGAGTAAGAAAAACTCAGAGGATTGGTTCGGTGGAGAGGTTCAGCGAATTAAGATGTGCGCAAAGAAAAAGTGTCGTGTTCAACGGAGACTCTAAGAGTTACTGGTAATGTTCTCAAAAACTGCGTGGCTTGCTTCCTTCAATTTTCCCCCCATCCAGATAGACGAGTACCTCTTTTTAATTTAACGAGCTCGAGGAGGGTAACACATGCTCGATATAACTCACCTTCGGTAAGTTCCTCTTCCTTTGTTTAACGAACTAGAAGAAGTAAGGGTTCGATCCCGTATGGGCCTGTCGATGTTTGTTTTAACGAGTCCAAAGATAGAAAACTCGAAGGTTTTTCATGATTATAGAGTCTGGAAAAACACTTAAAAGAGAACTCTCTCAGTTCCTTTTTCGTAAAGTAGTCCAATGAGACCGAAAAAGAGATAAACTATCGCTCAACATATGTTTTCTTCAAATACTTTAACGAGCGTGAAGAGAACAAGGTCGCTCGACAATCTTTTCATGTTTAGAGAGTCTGAAAAGAACTTAAAGATGACTCCAATGTTGTCCTTTTTCATAATGTTAGTCTCGCAAGGCCAAAAAAGAGATAAATTATCACTCGAAAGATGCCCTTCCAAACCTTTTAATGAGTGGGAAAGGAAGCAAGATCACTCGACGATCTTTTCATGTTTAGAGAGTCTGAAAAGAGCTTAAAGGAGACTCTAGGGGGTTCCTTTTTCGTGTATCCATACAGGTCCGAAAAAGAGATAAAAGTTTACCCGGATGCATTCTCATGTATTTTTGAGCACGAGAAAGAACAAAGACTAAGCTAGGTATACCCCCAGCTTGAAAAGATAGTGGCTTAACTCCAGAATGATCATCAAAGGCTGGAGACATGCCCCCCAAGCTTCAATTCATGCACCGACTTTGAGGTTGTCACCAATTTCTCTATTGGATGAGAAAAAGGAGAAGGGTGGATGAAAAGAAGGTTCAAGAGAGGTGAATGTTTCATTTTTTAATGAGCTTGACAAAGGAAAAGAATTATGCTTAGGGCCTTTGTTTCATTTTTTAACGAGCTTGCCAAAGAGAATAAAAAGTATGCTCGTGGCTGCTTCTTGATCATGACTTCCAAGAGAATAATGCTCGGGAAGGATACCATGTCAAGGGACAAAACTCAGTCATGGCTTCCAGGAGATCTTCACTGGATGGAAGATAATCACTCGGGAAGGAACACATGTCGAGGGTCGCGATAGGAGTAAGGAGATCAGGATCCAATAACCCTACCGAAGAAATCACCATATTCACTACAGAATCCAAATCATCGGAAGTTGAAATCATGGGAGACGATAGAAAATCGACATCAAGAGGGGAGATAGACTGTATATCTGCCCGAATTTCTTCACGAGGGGGAAGAAAAGAGGATCGGTGACGGTTATTATCTCGAGGTAACTTGTCAATGTGAAACATTTTCAGAATAGATTCATCAAAAGGAAAAATTGGGGAAATGTAGTCGATCACAGATGACAAGGAACTCAACCGTGATTGCATCGAGGAACTGTCGGGTGCCAATAGATGTTGGTCATCCAACGAGGGAGAAGCAGATTGGATAGAAACGTATGATGGTTCGGCTGGACCAAGTGGCACGGTGTCACCTAGTGCATCGAATTCCAACGGACGAGGTACAATCCAAGAGTCAGATGATTTCGAAGATTGATAAGTTGCGGTCGAAATCATATCGACAGTGGCAATATGATGTGTAGTCGGTGGAAGTGGTGTAGGGAAGGTACCCATGAGGCTAGAATCTTTCAGTATGCCAACACCAACACTTTCATACGTGATCTTATGGTCTCCCAAGAAAGGAATATTGTTGGTAGTGGGAGCGTGAGCATCGGTCGTGCAGAAATCCAACTGATCAACAGTGACAATTTTGCCCTGATGAGAAAATTGGACACATCGAAAAACTGATGAGGCAACGACAGTCATAGCATAAAACCAACTTCTTCCAAGTAACAAGTTGTAATTGAGGGGAGCATCGACCACCTCGACATCAACAGTAACAGTTTTACCACCCAATTGGATGGGTAGGGACTGTAAAATCCCATGGGGATGAAAACCTTGCCCATCGAAGGCGCCTAACATTTTTGGGGATTTGTTAAGTGCGGGTGATTTTAAACCTTTCCAACATGCCAAAGACATGACACAAGTTGAGGCTCCCTCATCCAGAATAGTTCGGTGTATTTGTTGATTGTGAACAACAACATCAACTTGGAAAGCAAGTTGGTGGGAGAGTCGAGACGCATAATTGTCCAGGTTAAACATGATATGGTTGGACGACTCAGGATCAAGAACGCCAATAGCGGCCAAGAGTGTTCTACGTTGATTGGGGCAGTGTTGTAGAACTTTTAACGTAGACATAGCACACGACGCTTGAGCCAAATCTTCAACGATGTTGTAGTTCTGGGTGGCACGTGAACTAGGATTAAAGGTAGCTTTGCGGATAGTGTTCTTAGGAGGGCATAAGATAGAGTCAGATGTGGGTTTCTCAATCTGAAGTGGTCCAGATGGAGGATTAACCGATGGAAGACTAACGAAGGATGATGATGGATCTGGTAAATTACCGGTATCGTTAGTGTCTTTTCCTTTGTCAGGGTTACCTGGTATGTCGTATGTCTTAGAGAAAGTGGTCAAATTAATTCCATTAAACATATAAATATGTGCACTCGACGAGGCCTCATCATTAGGATGGCTTGAACTGCCCCTAGGAGATGGGGTTTGAGCAACCATGGATTGGTGCTGTGGAAAAGGCTGAGTAAGCACAACGGATTGTGACTTTCCTTGGAAAATTTTGGCCACTTCATTGCGAAGTGGACAGTCTCGAGTGTAGTGATCGTCACCACAAATGATACATGGGAATTTCAGTTTCCGTTGTGTTTTCTTTTCGGCAGTAGGTGTTTGAGTTTGATTTTTTGGTTGTTCATTGTTATTTTTTGATTTATTTTTTGTCTTCTTCTTACCTCCAAATTGTTGCGAAGGGGCAGATTGAATTGCGTTCACCTCAGAGATCTGAGTTTCGGGGGAGGTAGAGCAGAGTGTGAGTGATTGGGAAGTAGATTGAGTTTTGACAGAACTGATAACACCATATTCATGAGATGAGGATATGGTTTAGATGGATCGGTATTAGCCCGAGCAACATTCAGAAGCAAATCATACAAAGTACCCGATTGGGAATAAACCAAATCTAAGTACTAAGCCCAAGCAATGGCTTGTTCCTCAGTGACCGTGCCACCCATAGCGACATCGCGAGCGATCGGGGGTAAAAGTGATTTAGTAAACCATTCCACCAATAGTATGTCAGGAATGACTGCCTTGATCATCCTTCGTCGTCGCCTCCACTCATGAATATGGTCAGAGATATGCACAGAGTCAGTTTAACGAAGGGAGTTCAAGAGTTCAGTACCTGTCTCGTAGCGAATAGGTAGTTGAAAGTGCGCGAGGAAAGACATGGCAAGGGAATTGAAATCATGAAAAGAAGCACGTGGTAGTTCAATATACCACTTTGTCGCCGAGCCTGTAAATGTTCGTTGGAAAAGATGCAAATGTACAGAATCATCCATGAGGGAGTTTGATGAACACCACAAATGGAAAGTCATCACATGGTTGTTTGGATCTTCGCCAGATTTTCCGTCGAATTTCGGAATATCAGAAGGAAGTTTAGCTGGAATGACTGGCCAAACCGGTGAATGAAAAATAGGATCATTAGTTAACCGAGACAAGTCTAGGAGATCCAGAGTCACAAGGAAAGGTAGTTGTCAGTTAATTTGCGGATGATAGGCCCGGTGATTTGCTTTCCCATGAGGATAAACATTTTTCCCTTGAGTATGGTAAGGATTAGATCCCGGAGGCGGATACACATTAGACCCATGAGGAGGATAAAACTGTGGTCCCGGAGAACTCCAGGTGGTGTTTGGGATGCCGCCTGGATAAGGTTGTCCGTAAGATGTTCCGGAAGGAACAGGATTTGAGACTCCTCCTAGTGGATTATGAGATGAGTTCCCCCCAACATGGGGTTGAATAAAAATGCCTCCTGAAGATACTCCCCAGGATTGTGAAGGGTTTTCAGCAAACGAAGGTTGCTCCCCTGCCAGCGGTGGATTTATGACCAGGGTATGACTGGCAAATGGACGTTTCCCTCTAGGAGGAGCATGAAAAGGGGGTTGTCTCCCGAGAGGGGTAGGCCCGCCATGGAAAGGTAGTCCTCCAGGAGGGAAAGGTTCGTGAGATGGTGGTTTCCTCCAGCTGGTTGTGTTTGGCCAGTAGGGGTCTGCATTCTCGGGTGAGAAGATGTCCCAGTAGGATTGTGTGGAACATGTGGAGCTGTAGAGTAAAATCTTGTAGAAACGGGGGTAGAGATTGAAGTGATTTGGAGATGAGTAGAGGTGATGAGTCCAGCTTTAGGATGGACTTGTGCTGGTGTAACAGTAGGGTTAATAACTTGATTGACTGGGTGATTCATGGTTTGATCGGATGGTTCTGTTTCACTAGAAGGGTCATGAGGATGAAAGGGTTGTCGAAAGGATTTGAAATGTTCATAGAGATCACGTCCTGATGAAGTCCTCCATACAGAACGAGCAAGTGTGGGATTGGTATCTACTGCGGTGCTAGGATGAACAGGAGTCCTATACTCGTCACCAAAGATTGGTTCTGTGGATCCCATATATGTTTCGGTAAAAATCCTCTCTGGTAATCGTGGGACCTCTTCGTCTATGATGTTCCCAAGGGAATCTAAACGAACCAAAAGTGGTTCGAGAGGAGTTACCGACACAAATGTAGTGGGATTTTCAACCATGACCAAAGTTCCTTCTGAGTTATCTAATGGAGGAGCAATAACACTTCCAGCGTCGGATTGATTTTCTACCTCTCTACGGTAGTTGTCTTCTGGAGGGTTAGGAGGTAAGGGTTGATAGCCTTCTAGAGGAAGCCCTTGCATCCTACGTGATCGACGAAGACCTTTATCATCTACAGGCTCAATTGTGGAGAATAACAGAACACACTGAAAATATAGGGCCAACTAACAAAAAGAAACAGCATACGCTAATAAAATCTAGGAATCAACCAAGCAAACAAAAAACTTCTCTTGATGATCGTACTAGTTGGTGATGAAATCCAACGTCGCATGATCAAGTCAAGAAGGGGCTAGGATATGGTGGAATAGTTGCAATGGTGACCTGCTTAATAGACTTTCACCTTGGTGCAAGCTTCCACGCAGTAATTGTGGATTTACCCTCCAAGGAGCTCGAGTGAGTTTGGCCAATGTCTATTCCAGGTACAATGAGACTTCCCTTCACTGTCACCTTGTGTAAGTACCTAAAGATTATGGAAACTAAAGACACCAATTCGCAGTGAGTCCCTGGGTGGGTACAGTCGATAGTCCGATCCGAAACGTATGGGCAGGATAACAAGTCCGAAATCAATTCGAGAGGCTCCCACACATAATCATGGGTATACTTCCAAGCGACCCCCAATATACGATCCGACCACTACAAACAATTGAACCACAGAGGGATAATCTCCATAATTCGCCCGAATGCGACCTCGTGCGTGACCCCTGTGTGAGAGGGGGATCCCAGAAAACCAATACGACAATTGGATTTGACTCTCCCTAGCTCAGGATGCTAATGTTTGTTTTGAAAACTTTGGAGAGTTGTACTCACAGCCTAATCCATTGTGCTAACCCTAGTCTACTGTTGGTGGAAGATCCTAAAAACAAAAAATGTTCTAGATAATTTTTAATTAGCGTTCGTTTTACAGCT
This sequence comes from Picea mariana, assembly GCA_032191745.1. Classification (NCBI taxonomy): domain Eukaryota; kingdom Viridiplantae; phylum Streptophyta; class Pinopsida; order Pinales; family Pinaceae; genus Picea; species Picea mariana. Next base: position 103,117 of record JASDQU010309714.1, read on the forward strand.
GTTCTTTAATCAAAGGGTGCATGAAAGTGAAACTGATGGAATGATGACTCAATTCCCAAAAAGATGCATAAAAGATGATAAGCAATCATTTCTTTTCAATGAACGCCTATTTAAGGGAAAGAGAAAGAGTTGTTTTCACTATCAAACACTAATATGGAATGCCCTCAATCAATTTGTTCTCAATCGAATGTAATGCAATGCTAAAACATTTCAGAAATGCCTTCTAATATGCAAACCAATCACTAATATTTACTTTTTTCGTTTGTATGCGAATGATGATTAATTCAATGCAAAAACTTCTCCTGTTAACTACCCTTTCAGATCAAGGAGATTCAGACAAACATAAGCAGATTTCGCACAAACAACACACCCTCTTGCTATGATTGAAACAAGAAGCAAAGAGAAAACAAAAGATAACAAAGAAAATCAAACAATTCACACAAAAGAGAGATGTTTAAGAACAATGACCTCCAAAAACCAAATGAGATGATTCACAGATTTTTGATGCCCTTCACCAGAGTTCCCGCTTAGTCGGATAAGAGAGAAGAAAGCAGTGGATTGGTCCCAAGTTCTTGACAGCAGAAAAAACTCAAAAGAACGAAGAAGGTCACAAAATCTGAACAACAAAGTGCTTATTCCTCAGAAGGAAGGATGTCAAAGGTCAATAGGAAGAAGCATTGAATCATAAAGAATCTCAGCAAGTGAAAAATAGAGATTGGATCTTAGAAAATGCAATTCTGGAAAGGATTTTTTGCAAAGAGAGGCTGGCGCTCTGGTGTAAGGGGCACCAGAGAGTTATAACGCTCTGTCTAAGACCAAGGGGGAGCGCCAGGCTTCCACAACTCACAAAATTGTCCAAAAACCCAAAATTTCAGTCAAACTTTGGCAATCAAGATGAATGTGATGGGGTAAGGAGTCAATCAACATATGAAATCAAACATATGGGGTGAACAAGGTCTAAAAACAACAAAGGGTAAGACAAGGTCTATGAGGAAAATCAAAACTGAAAGTTTCGATTCGTCCCCAGTGGAGTCGCCAATTTCTGTTGAAGGAAAATCTCCCTGCGGACAGGTAGATCTCCTCTTGAGAGCTAGACTCTTAACTCTTAAGACAGAAGATGCTTATCATGGACACTGAATTCCTTTTAGATCTAGATAAACTAATGTGTAAGGAGGAAGGAGAAAATAAGTACCTTTTACCGGTGTTTGTCCCTGCACAATCCGAGTTGATCTCCAATCGTGAACTCCACGATAAGCCCTGTAGACAAACAAAAGTACAAACAACTTCCTACTCTACTGAGATTAGTTCGAAATAGGTCTATCTATTAGAGACAAATTCATGTGAGATCAAACACAGAATTGAAAGAAACAAGCCAAGCATATTATATTAAAGAGAACAATAATGAAGAAAACTTACAACCATAGGTGTGAGTGCAGCAGCTTCATCAAGTTTCCCTTGTCCAAACCCTTGCTCAAACAGTCCACACATCGAATGTTGATGTTCTGAAAGACACCTTCTTCATGAGACCATAGGTTGGATGCTTCACAATACTTTTTCCCCTCTTTTCACCATGAGAAGGCCTATTTAAATAGGCTTGGAGAGGCCCAACTACTTGAGATATCTTTTGGGTAAGTTGAGGATTTTCCTCCTCTAGTTATGGATTTTCCGTAAGATCATGGCTTGACCAAGGATTCGAATCCAACTGCCTTCAGATATTGAGGAAATCTTTCTCTTATTCTTCTCAACAAACCAATTTTCGCCTAGAATAGGTAGCGCTCCCCCAAAAGGGGCATCAAAGCATTATAGCGCTCCCCAAGAGAAGGAAAGCAAGCGCTGGTGTTATAACGCTCCCCTAGAAGGGTGGACAGAGCATTATAACGCTCCCTGACAATGTATAGGGGAGCGCTCCTCCCTGAAACTCAATTTTTAGTGGTCCTTCCAATAGCAAGAGACTTGCATTTCTAGTAGACTGATTCCTCCTCTTCAAGACTAGTCTTTGAGGTGTCCTAAGTGTCCTTGTCATGTTGTTGGAGGCATGACATAGGAAAGAAGGCAGTATGATGTCAACAACACTTATACACTTGTGGTCAAGATGTGACACTTGCGACACTTGAAATGACGACACTTGCAACACTTGCGAAGTGAGTAATTTTGAGGTGTAACAATGTCCAATGTGCAAAACAATCAGAGATGGATATCCCAGTCTATGCATAGGTGAAGCGATATTCATGAGAAATTTTGTTCCAGACTTGTTGTGCGAATTGGCATTGAATAAATATATGTATCATAGATTCTTCTTCCTTGAAGCATAATTGGTTGGGTCTGTTCCAGCCTTTCTTTTGCAAATTGTCCCAAGTAGAAATTTTATTATTGTCAGCTAGCCATATGAAGAGTTTTACCTTTAATGGAATTTTCGAAATCCAGAGGTGTTTGCACCAGCCGGTTTTGGTGGTATTATTTACTGTATTGGAGACTGCAGAGTAAATATTTCTGACATATATGAGACCCGAATAGTCTCCACCTGCCCACAGAAGCTGGTCCTCGACGTTGTGTAGATAGATACCCGTTCTGGAAAGTTCCTGACAGAACCTGTCCCATTCCTTTGCCAGATCGAGAGGAAGAGCCAATTCGACACCCAAAATCCAGCCAGCAGTCGGGTGCCCCAATTTGTTATGAACCGATGCTTGAAATAGATAATGTATATGTTTGGGGTGCAAATGAGTGATCAGAGACGATGATAGGTAAGAAGAAGAGTCGATGCCAAGGATGTGATCCATTCCAATCTTGATGGAGTGGTTGGAGCCAGGCTTCCAGCTGATCCAAGTTTTGATCCAATGGACCGATTTGTTCAGGTTCCTCCACATCTGAGAAACTGCCTTGGAGTAATTAGGAGCTGAATGGAGCCAAGTCGCAACTGAGATAGAAGGCAGATATTTGTCTTTAATAATCGAGCTCTAGATGCCAGAGGTGGTAAGGACATGCCAGAGAGAGTTGGCAACTAGAGCATGGTTGAAATTGAAAATGTTTCTAATGCCCCAACCCCCCTTGTTTTTTGGTTTAGCTAAAGCTTCCCAATTGCAGAGATGTAAATTTTGCTTTTCCTTGCAGCCCGACCAAAGAAAATTATATGTGATGTTTTTAAGCTTGTCCAGGACCGGTGGGGGAATGGCTGCCAATGCCATCCAATACACTGGTTTTCCTTCAAGAGTATCTTTAATAAGAGTGTATCTGCCTCCAATAGTGAGCCATTTGTTGTACCAGATGTTGATTTTTTTTTCCACCTTTTGTAGCAGCCAGTCCCAGTCCGATGCCTTATAGTGATCAGCTTTGATGAAATATCCAAGGTAGTGTAAACCCTGTGATAGATGCAAGAAGTTATGTGGAAAGATGGCCATAAGAAGATCTAAATCCTCATCAAGAATATTAGCATAGTGGAAGGTCGATTTGGTCCAATTGATTTGTAGGCCAGTGGTGGAGAAGAAAAACTTCAAGAGTCCATCAATTTCTTTCCATTCAAGGGGACTATCATTTGTGATTATAAGGATATCATCATCAAAGAGAAGGTGAAGGATTTTGATCATCTTGGAGACTTTGATCCCAGTGATTCTGCCTTCTGCCTGGCTTTTTTTGAGGAGCAGACTTAAACCTTCCATAGCCAAGATGAAGAGTAGCGGCGATAGAAGACACCCCTGATGCAAGCCTCTACCACTGTGGAAGAAGGAGGAAGGTTCGCCATTAACCAACACAACAAATGTAGCACTTGTGACACAACTCATAATCATGGTTATCAAGGAGTGGCTGAAACCCAGTTGTGTTAAAATAATTCTAAGATAATCCCAGTCAATGCAATCAAAGGCTTTTTTTAGATCTAGCTTGAGGACAAGGGTGCAAGATTTTTTGTGATGAATGTTGTGCAAGCATTCTTGAGCTGTGCCAATGGCATCAAGAATTTGATGGCCCTTTAAGAATCCTCGTTGTTCTCTAGACAAGAAGTGCGAGAGGACGGGTTTGATTCGATTAGCAATAATTTTAGATATGAGCTTGTAGCAAAGGTTGCAAAGAGCAATCGACCTGTAGTCACCAAAAGTAGCTGGATGATTTGTTTTTGGGATAAGATTCAAGAAGGTGGAGTTTAAAGCCCTAGAGATCCTACCATGAAGTCTGGAGTCTTCCATAAGTTCCAGAAGCTCAGGCCCCACCAAATCGAAAAAATGAAGGTAAAACTCTATGATCCAGCCATCCGGGCCCAGACTTTTATCCTTTGAGAAGGATTTGAGAGCAGCCAGTGCCTCTTGAATTGTGCAAGGCCTGTCCAAAAGTAAGTTGTCCTTCACTGTGACAGTGTGAGGGTAGTGTTTGAAGGTGTGCTTGGCTCTTGCCTCATAAAAGGATTTATAATAATTGGTGGCTGTTGTTTTAATCTCTTGTTGTCCACTGTGTTTTGTACATGTTTCATCTGTGATATCCCAAATGTGTTTTTTGTTCCTGGAGGAGTTGGAAAACCAATGATTTTTTTTTGTATTGAGGTCTCCACATTTGATCCAATTAACTCTACTTCTTTGCCTCCAAAGAGCCTCATCTACCAACAATATCTTATTCATGTCAGCTTCAAGTTGTTTACAGAGTTGAATTATGTCCCCTACATGTCCAAACTGTGTGTCAAAATGGTGTAGCGCATAAAGCTTGTGTTCCAACTCGTGGAGCTTCTGAAGAGTGCGATTTTTATGCTGTACTGCCCATCTTTTAATACATGATTTTAGATATTTCATTTTCAAGATGAAACATTGCTGTATACCCAATCCAAGTTGGAAACAAGGGTCAGTCCACACAACATTGACAATGGCAGTAAATTCTGGTTCAATAAGCCAACACGAGTTAAGCTTTAATGGGTAGGAGATTCGCTTCAAATGAGGACCAAATTGCAGTAAAATTAGAGTGTGATCAGATAGGTATGGCGTGTCAACCCAAGATTCGATTCTACCAACATTAGTAGCCAGGCTATCGAAGATGTAGAAACGGTCAAGTCGTTTTGAGATAGAGTCCATTCCCATTATGCCATTGCGCCATGTTACAGTAAAATCGAACCTAAGCAAGGTAAACTTCCACCAATGAACCATAACCCAATTGAGTAATAGTATCTTATTTCTCTTTGGCGATAAACTCTCATGGTTATATTATTATTTGTGAGATTTCAATGTTGTAAATCTTATTGAATATATTTCTACAAAAGATTCATCATATGTTTGAAGTGATTTTC
>JASDQU010309715.1:50313-76566 GCA_032191745.1 Picea mariana
AATATATATATATATATATATATATATATATATATATATATATATATATATATATATATAAAATATGATTTAAACATTTTATATTATATTATATTAATTAATTAACAATTAAATTATATAGTGTTCGTTAATAATCATCATATATTTAAATATTAAAAAATACAAATCAATATATTAAAATAAAAGTTTTCTTAATTCTAAAAATTATTTTATATAAATTTTGAAGAGTTCTTTAACATTGTCATTTCACTAATTTGTAATGGCACAAAGAGAAATAACTCCATAAATCTTTAAAAAAAAATAAAAAATTAAAATAATGATTAATATTGGGGCTAGGGTTTATTTATTTGTTTATACATATGGGAACTAGTGTTTGTAGCTTTGTGTGGAGAGATGGCATATGTTGATGTAATCAATTATTTGAATGATCTTCTAAGTGAATCTAAGATATTTTCATACTGTTTTGTTAAAAGTTTTCTCCCAGGTGGCATGGTGGATTGAGGTCAGGGATAATTTTAAGGATGGAAATTTATATTAAAATGTAGAAACATGGGCTAATCTTACTAGTCCTTAATATGAAAAATGTAAAATGTTTGGTGATATTTTTGTAAAAATATTCAAATTTCTAAGGATTTTATATAGTTTCTATAAAATTTTGGCTATTTTTAAGGTAAAATAATTTTATTCTATGGAATTTGGGCAAATCATTTTTAGAAAAAATGGAAATTGACGAATCGTTTTTTGGAAAAATCCGTGAAAAATTAACCCATTTGTGAAATTTAGCTCCTAAAATCATCTATGATTGAGGTCTTAACGTTGATTTTGGAGATGTGGTCAAAAGGGTAGAATGCTATGATGAACTTATTGGATGCGATAGTATGAAAATGAAAAAAAACTTTTACAAGCCTAATAATGGTCTCCAGGTCACATTCAAGGTGTTGAACCATTTGGAGGATTTAGGAACAGGTGGGGTTTATTGTTCCAGTTATTTTCCTTCACCTACCTTATTAACATCTAAGGTTTTATCTGGGATATTTTTTTAGAGTACTTTGTTTGTCGTTGCTTGGAACAAAAATTTTGTGGAAGACTCGGTGGTGCATACATTAGCCCCATTAGTGGAAGTCGGGGGGGTTCAATTTGGGAGTTTAATTAATCCATGTTGTGGTGCTCATTTTGAATTTGTTGGGTCGGGATGTTAGGATCAAACCAAGAGATAAATAGGTGATCAAAAGAGTCTTTCTAAGATAGATGTAGTGCAAAAATCCAAAAGTTGTGTTTGTAAGAAGTCTTTTTCAGTTCATTAAGTTTGGGGTGAATATGTGCATATGCACAAGGTGGCGGGGATGTTTTCTAAGGAAATTTTTGGTCATTTAATAAATATAAGGATGAATGATGGTAATCTTAGGGAGTGGTTGAGTTGCTTCTGGAAACCAGACATTGATTATACCCTCCAATTATATATTTTGGCTATGGGTTGGATGGCCTTTGTTTTCATAAAAGAACGAGATGTGGTTAAGGTATTAGGGTAGACATGGTAGTTGAACTTTATGATGCTTCTTAAATGATGGACTCCTTTTTTTTATTCTAGGCCGGAGAAATATTTTATTGGCTTAGTTTGGGTAAAAAATCATGGTTTTCTACTTGAATTTTGGTCCTTTGAAGTTTTTAAAAAGATTTGAAATTTGATTGGGACATTTAAGGACGTGAACTTGATTATGCTCCTTAAATGATGGATTCCATTGTTTTATTCTAGGTCAGAGATATATTTCATTGGCTTAGTTTGAGTAAAAAATCATGGTTTTCTACTTAATTTGGTTCTTGGAAGTTTTTAAAAAGATTTGAAATTTGATTGGGACATTTAAGGATGTAGACATGAGATTTAAAATAATTGGGGTATTGATTATAGGGAATACATTGGTGGGGTTGGACCTGCATAATGGATTGTGGGAGGAGGTGACTATTCAAAAGTGACTGATACCACATTCTCAAGTGGTGGATTGTTTTGGTATACCTTTCAAGTGTGTTAGATTCCATAGGGTTGGTCACCCAACAATTGAATGTGAGATGAAGTTTGAATGGAAGGTGTGGATTAAAAAGGGTGACTACGGTGCTTGAGGAGAAGGTTGATGTTGATCAAGAGTCTATATCCAATCAACCTCTTTCAGTAGAGGTGGACGTGATAATTTTTGGAGAGATCAGACTAGAGTGTGTCATGCATCTCCTATTCAAGCAAGATTCTCTTCAATAAAAGATGGTATGAATGTCGATGTCGTTGATACATTGGTGGTTTAGGTGTATTCTTCTTTGATTAAGGAAATTTTAAGTTATCGTATGGTTATTCATGAGCATACTAATATAGAACAACATGTTAGAAAGGATGGTTTTTCTAAGCATAGAGGTGTTCCTTTTAAATTGGGTATTGGTACTTGTTCTTTGGAAGGTCAATAAGGGTTAGGGCTTAGTGGTGCTAAAATTACAACAATGTCCATGTTATCCCTCAATGATATGGGGAGTAACGGAACTAGAAATTGGTCGATGGAGAGTGGTGGAGAATCTGGTTGGTTGTCTAATTATTTCTTTAGGCCTTGGCTCTTAAAAAATTCTAATGGGTCCCCAGATTTGTTTGTGGGGTTTAGAGTTAATATACCTTATTTTCCATGGGGTTCCAAAAAATTAAGAAACCAAAAAACTACAAGGCTAATGAAATGACGAAGAGAGAAGCCATATAATGTAAGAAACATATCCTTGATGGGATATTAGAGCATTGAACACTTCCCAAAAAATGTGCATCATGAATATTATGTTGTTAAATGTAAGAGGTTTATGCCAAACCTAAAAAAATGGCTTTGAAGAGATTAGTGGAGAAATGCAATATGGGTATTTTCTTGATTTAGGAGTTTATGTGTGAGGGTGTTATATTAACTAGTGAGCTTGTCAAAAAATTTAGTAATTGGGATTTTTCTTCAATGGAATCTATATGTAGGTTAGGAGGTATAACCTTAGCTTGGAAGAAAATGTTGTTCAAATGTGTTAATACATTTTATTTTACATTAGGTCTCAGAGCTATACTTTTTTCCCAAGAGACTAGGAAATGATTCATAGTGTTAAATGTTTATGGTCCTTATTCACGTGAGTGGAGTATTGGGATTTTGTATTTGTAAAAAAATTCTTCAGATAGGAGTCTTTGTTTATCGGGGGTGATTTAGATTTTAATTTTGGAATTCATAGGTATGGGGGGAGAATGCAAGCACATATGTTCCCTTTGGTTATTTTTTACAAAAGTTAGAGGATTTGGGGTTGTATGACATAGAGTTGATCAATATTCAACCTAAATTGAGGAATATGCATTTTTTTTGTCAGTAGTCAGCGTCCAAAACATATTGATTGATTCTTATTAAAAGATGCTTTGTTAATGATGTTTATCCTTTTAGACATTGGATTGGAGAAGGAGGTGAATCAGACCATATATTGGTCTTGTTGGAAATTACAAAGTTAGCACATAAGCCCCTCAACCTATTTAAATTTAATTCCAACTAGTTTTAGTATGAGGACTATGTGGAAAATATTGATGGTTGGATTCATGTGGATTTGGAATCCAAGGTATTTTTTGCACTTGAATTTCAAATTAATCTCAAATCTATAAAGTTTCATAGAAATCTCAAATCAATAAAGGAAATCTTAGCTAAATGAGCTCACCAAAAAAGGATAAGGGATGATTAGACCCTCACAAATGTGAAGCATGTTTGGAGGGTATTTATGCTAGCAATTTGGTAGGTTTTCTTAATGAGGATTTTCAATAAGAGGAAAAATCATTGGAAGGTAGGCATAGACAAATTTTGGTTGATAAATAGGTCAATTGGAGACTCGAGAGTTGGGTGATCTAGTAGGACCAAGGGGACAACAACACTATGTTCTTTCACGGATTTGCAAATCATCACAAGAATATTATTAGATAATATGGCAGATGCCTAATTAGAAAACTTTGATGACTACTTACTTCAATGACATTTCCTGGCTATGTGTTTATTGATGCAGGAGCATCGCCGACTCATCAAGCGAGCCAGCGCAGAAGCGGAAGACAGCTAGATAAGCTAGCACAAATTTTGAGAAACATTTTGGAATTGTCGCACGATCTTAAATGAGTCATTTAAGATGAAGCGCACTTGTGTATTGTAATGGACCTTGAGCAGATAGCTCTCGTCCTTTAGTAGATAGACACCATTTAATTTAGTTAATGCTGGTAGATAGGATTTTAAATTCATAGATTAGACAGTTTAGGAGCTGGAGGGAGAACAGATATAGACACCCTCTTTGTATCATTGTAACATTATCAGAGGAGGAAGAGCGAGAGCATGCAGAGAACTGTATGAAGAACACCCATGTACAAACATTTGAATTAATAGAAGAAAGCTTTGATTCAAATTCATGGCTTGTGTTGATTCTCTGTGTATTTGATGTTGATATGCTCATGAATGTTTGCTTCCTGTCATACATCGGCTTTTATATGCTGTGTATATGATTTCATGGTTGAATTGAAGTTTGAAGGGGTGAAGGAATGAGTTTCAATTGTTTCTCTATTTGAGCCAGAGGATTCCTGCAAGGAGTGCAGTCGAATCGTCCGCAAGGAGTGCGTTGACAGAGGCTTACTTAGAGATAGCTTTTGTTCTCGTTCATTCCGAAGGTGCAGTTGGGCACAGGAGCTGTGCAAGGAGTACGCAGGCTGGTTAAAGGTCTCAAGTTTGTGAACCTGAGTAAAGCTTTGAAAGACTGTCTCCGCAGGAGTGCGCAGAGTCGAGAGACTTCAACACTTAGACGTCGTTGAAGGTTTACCGCAAGGAGTGCGTGCAAGAATTTTTCTGAAAGACTTGAGAGTCGTGAACAAGCTCAGGAGGTATAGGACCTTGAATACACACCGAGGGGAGCACAAGGATTTGGTGCCTTGAATGCTTGCCAGAAGTGTCACAGGTTAGCGAGCAAGCGGACAAGTTCTATGGAAGAACCCGTTGTCATTTCGGGGGATTAAGAAAAGGAGAACGGATGGTCGAAATCCTTCGGGGAGATTTCATGAAATTTCGAGGGCCGTTAGATCTTGGAGAGGTGCAGGGAATATAAGGCATTGTATACCCAAGGGGTTCCAAGCTCAGGAGGGGCGGAACCGTTGATCAGGATCACGAGGGTCGTTGGATCCACACGCATATCGTGGATCGGGGTTTCGTGAGTCGAAGCTCCAAAATATTGAAACAGGAATTGCGATATCGCGAGACGCAATATCCCGACGAGATCAGAACCCTCCATCATTTGGGGGATGCGTGTTAGAGGATCCGAGGAAGTCAGGGTTTAGAGCATCGGGGGTTTTGAGGACAGAGTATTCTTGCAGTTTGGAATCGCGATCCGCGATATCCCGACGATGATGTAACCAGTGTGGGACCGCAAGGAGTTAGTTGAAGACAGGTGGCATAAGTCATNCCATCATTTGGGGGATGCGTGTTAGAGGATCCGAGGAAGTCAGGGTTTAGAGCATCGGGGGTTTTGAGGACAGAGTATTCTTGCAGTTTGGAATCGCGATCCGCGATATCCCGACGATGATGTAACCAGTGTGGGACCGCAAGGAGTTAGTTGAATACAGGTGGCATAAGTCATCGGGGTTTCAGAGTGAGAAGTGTCGAGACATTGGCATCAGGATTCACGATCCCGCGAAATCCGAAATTCCGATAGAAGCGATGGCAAGTGGAAAAGTCAACTCACACGTGCGCATCAGAGTTTCAGCGTATTGGGCATCGGGAGTTGGTAAGACGAGCTGCTTGGCATCGCGGGTAGCGAAGTCACGATAGCATAAATTCTGACAAAAGGTAAGGGTCAACGTTGATTGGTCATCGGGTCTCGGGGATTCAAGAGCCCAGTGTTGACCTTTGGACTCGCGAAGTTGTGAGTTTCGATTTCCCGACAAGTAAAGAAAGGGGAATCGCACGCAGATAACTCTGTGGGTACAGATTTCCTGATAGGGAAATAGAAGAACCTTGGTGTTCTTCGGGTCGAGAGAAGAGAAGATCCTGTTTGAGTGGACATGCCTACGGGTGCGGCTGCGCCAGAGTGGTATCAGAGCCCAGAAAGACTCTTTTCTTTCTGTAGCAAAGAAGAGGAAAATTCACCATGCCGCCGAGGAGAGAAATACCATCACCTGATCCAGAAATGGAGAGGCAAATGTGTGATCTTCGAGCAAGACTTGAGGACATGGAGACAGCGCAAAGACACAAAGCTAGTGCAGGGGATCTCAGTGATTCTGAGAGTGAAGTTGAGGCTGAACGAGAGGAGGAAGTTGCAGCCAAAGATGCAGCAAATGAGCGTCTGATAAAAGCTATTGCCAGGATGGGTGCAAAGCCAAAGATGGACATTCCAGTCTATGAGAGAAATCTGGATGCAGAAGAGCTTCTGGATTGGATCCGAGCTCTTGACACCTACTTCGATTATGAAGATGTTGAAGAGGATAAGAAGGTCAGGCATGCTGTCACATGCTTGAAAGGACATGCAGCATTGTGGTGGGACGAGCTACAAGCTGACAGATGCTGCAAAGGCAAGCAGAAGATCAAGAGTTGGGATCTAATGATTGCAAAGATGAAGGCAAAGTTCATCCCAAGAGACTATCAAATCACTCTGTTCAGGAGGATGCAAAACCTAAGACAAAAGCTGATGACAGTGAAAGAATACACGGAGGAATTCTATTGACTGAACATCAGGGCAGGTCATCGGGAGAGCGATGATGAGAAGGTTTCCAGGTATATGAATGGCCTGAGATACGATATCCAGGACGAGATGAGTATTGTAACCATTCGAACTATGGAGGATGCTTATCAGATGGCTTTGAAAGCTGAAGAGACGTTGTGCTATAAGCAAGGTCAGCGAGGGCGAGGCAGAAGCCATCCCAGAGGCAAGTCAATTGCCCAGGAAAGAAACCAGAAGCCCAAGGAGGAATGGAAGAAACCTCGGGGTAAAGTGGAGAGAGGTGGAACCTCACAGCGAGGACCATACATTGAACAACGAGGACAGCATAATGAACAGAGAGGAGATTATGCTGACGCAAACACTTTTCCTCGTACCAGAGGAAGAGGAAGAGGAAGAGGTGGAGTAATCACATGCTTCACATGTGGAAAGAATGGGCACAAGTATTATGAGTGTCCATAGAAAAGGAAAGATGGAGGAGAAGCTCACATCACCGAGGCACAGAGGTGGGATGTTGAGGCTGAAGATGCAGAAGGAGGAAGATCACTCATGATGCGTAAAGTCCTTTTAACACCTGAGAAGGAGGTGGAAAGTTCAGTTCAAAGGAACAAACTTTTCAGAATAGCTTGCAAGACCAAGGATAGGGTATGCAAGGTTATCGTGGATAGCGGTAGCATAGATAATCTCGTTTCAACCAAGGTGGTAGAGAAGTTGGAGCTAGAGACGACTGATCACCTGAGTCCATACAAAGTTTCATGGCTACATAAGGGACATCAGGTGAGTGTCACTAAACARTGTTTAGTTGAATTCAAAATAGGAGGGTATAATGATAAAGTACTCTGTGATGTCATTCCTATGGATGTATGTCATCTATTGTTGGGTAGACCATGGCAATATGACAGGAACGTAATTCATGATGGGAGAATGAACACGTATACCCTGGAGAAGAATGGGAGGACACATATGTTGCTTCCAATAAAGGATAAGGAGGTGAAGCCGGAAGTAAGAAACACAGTACTTCTCATGAGTGAGAAGGAACTTCTTACAGAGGTTAAGAAGAAGGAGAATCCACAATTCTTTGTGGTCAGAAAGCCGAGAATTGTTCTGACTAGCACAAGAGTGGATGATCTACCAGAAGAGATTCAGGAGCTATTGGAAGAGTTCGATGATATCGTGGTGGACGAACTACCTCGTTTGTTKCCACCAATGAGGAGTGTGAGTCATCATATAGACCTCATACCAGGGGCYAGTTTGTTGAACAAAGCTGCATATAGGTTGACGCCGCAAGAAAATGAAGAAGTCAAGAAGTAGGTCCAGGAGTTATTGGACAAAGGATTGGTCAGGGAAAGCTTGAKCCCATGTGCCGTTCCAACGGGACTCAGTCCGAAGAAATATGGAGGTTGGAGAATGTGTACCGACTCAAGGGCGATAAATAAGATAACCATCAGGTATAGATTTCCATTACCAAGGATGGATGATCTGATGGATTGCCTGAGTGGGGAAAGGTATTTTTCAAATATTGATATGAAAAGCGGATATCACCAGATTCGGATGAGAGAAGGTGATGAGTGGAAAACAGCCTTCAAAACCAACGAAGGGTTATATGAATGGCTAGTCATGCCATTTGGTTTGACAAATGCGCCGAGTACCTTCATGAGATTGATGAATGAAGTCCTGAAGGATTTCATCGGAAAATTTGTCATTGTGTATCTGGATGACATATTGGTTTTTATCAAGACAAAGGCTGAGCATCTAAAGCATTTAGCCATTGTGATGAAGAAGCTACAGCAGGAGAAGTTGTTGATAAATATGAAGAAGTCCTCATTCATGAAGACAAAGCTCATTTACTTGGGGTTTTTTATTTCGGCTAATGAGTTGAGGATGGATCTGGATAAGGTGGAAGTGATCAAGAATTGGCCATCACCAAGAAATATTTTTGAGGTGAGGAGTTTTCATGGTTTAGCTAGTTTCTACCGGAAATTCATCAGGAATTTCAGTGGAATTAGAGCAGCGATGATGGACACAGTGAAGAAGTGGCATAAATCTTTTCACTGGACAGCAGAGGCTGAGAAGAGCTTCAATCTGTTGAAGCGAAAGATCACGGAACAACCAGTTTTGGTGTTGCCGGATTTCCAGAAAACATTTCAGGTAAAGTGTGACGCAAGCGGGTTTTCCATAGGAGTGGTCTTGAGTCAGGAAGACAGACCAGTTGCATATTTCAATGAGAAGCTGGATCAGGTGAAACTAAAGTACTCCACGTATGATAAGGAATTCTATGCCATCATTCAGGTGTTGAAGAAGTGGAGGCATTACTTGATCCCGAAAGAATTTGTTTTATATAGTGATAATCATGCATTACAGTTTGTGACTCAACATGCGAAGTTGAATCAGAAACATGCAAAATGGGTAGAGTATATGTAGAATTTCACACTTATGATTAAGAACATTTCGGGTACTGCTAACAAAGTGGCTGATGCTTTGAGCAGGAAATGTTTGCTGATACAGGAGTTCCGATTCAGGACGTTAGGCTTTGATAATCTCAGGGACATGTACAGGGACGATCCAGATTTTAAGGAGGCGTATGAGGCAACAGAGAATTCAGTTCTCAGAGACAGGAGAAAATGGATAGAGTACGTGACCCAAGAAGGATTTTTGTTCAAAGGCAATCAGTTGTGTATTCCAAACTGCTCCATGAGGGAGAATCTGTTGAAGGAGAAACACAGTGGCGGATTAGCAGGACACTTTGGTCACGATAAGACATTCACGAAGTTGAGCGAGTCGTAATTTTGTCCAGGGATGCGATCAGAGGTCAAGAGATTTGTAGACAAATGTAGAGTTTGCCAACATTCGAAGGGAAGAAAGCAGAATGCAGGATTCTATCAACCATTGCCCATACCAGAGAGGTCGTGGGAGGCGATAAGAATGGATTTTGTATTGGGATTGCCAAGGACGCAAAGGGGATTTGATTCGATATTTGTGGTAGTGGATAGGTTTTCCAAGATGGCACATTTTATCCCATGCCAGAAGACCAGTGATGCGACTCACATCGCAAATTTGTTCTTCAAGGAGGTCATGAGACTTCATGGATTGTCGAATAGCATAGTTTCGGATAGAGACACGAAGTTTGTAGGACATTTCTGGAGGACCTTATGAAAGAAGCTGGGGACTAATTTGATGTTTAGTTCAGCTTATCATCCTCAGACGGATGGACAGGAAGAAGTGGTCAACAGAAGTCTGGGAGACTTGTCGAGAAGCTTGGTGACAGAGCACCACAACCAGTGGGACAACATACTACCACAGCCATAGTTTGCATACAATGACTCAGTAAATCGGAGCACAGGAAAAAGTCCATTTCAGATTGTGTATGGCGTGCAGCTGAGAGGAGTTTCTGAATTGAGGGATACAGAACAGACTGCGACTAGCAACACTAGTGCAGAGGATTTTGCTGAGGCAATGAAGGAACTTCACGACCAGGTGAAGCAGCGACTGATAGATTCAAATCACAAGTACAAGCGTAGAGCARATCGGCATCGGAGACAACTTCGGTTTGAAGTTGGTGATCTAGTTCTGGMACATTTAAGGAAKGAAAGGTTCCTGAGGGGAACATACAATAAGTTAAAGATGAAGAAGATYAGACCGTGTAAGGTCTGGAAAAAATTCAGAGAAAATGCTTATGAGATCGAGCTACCAGATGGGATCGGAATATCTCCGATATTCAATGTTGCAGATTTATACCCATACAGGGTTGGAGAAATAGGGACTGGAACTGAGAAGCCAACGATCCAGTGGATGAAACAGATGCCAGTTGTAGAGAAGCCACAAATGGAATGCATACTGGACAAGAGAGTGGGTAAGAAGACCAGGCAGAAAGACTATTATGAGTATCTGGTCAAGTGGAAGAATCATCCAGTGGAGGATGCCAGCTGGGAGAATGAAGCCGAGATATAGAGGCATGGAAAGACCATGTAGGAGCTCATGGATAGGAGCCCATGAAAATTTTCAAGCGAGGGAGTATGATGCAGGAGCATCGCCGACTCATCAAGCGAGCCAGCGCGGAAGCGGAAGACAGCTGGATAAGCCAGCACAAATTTTGAGAAACACTTTGGAATTGTCATGTGATCTTAAATGAGTCATTTAAGATGAAGCGCATTTGTGTATTGTAATGGACCTTGAGCGGATAACTCTCGTCCTTTAGTAGATAGACGACATTTAATTTAGTTAATGCTGGTAGATAGGATTTTAAATTCATAGATTAGACAGTTTAGGAGCTGGAGGGAGAACGGATATAGACACCCTCTTTGTATCATTGTAACATTATCAGAGGAGGAAGAGTGATAGCATGCAGAGAATGGTATGAAGAACACCCATGTACAGACATTTGAATTAATAGAAGAAAGCTTTGATTCAAATTCATGGCTTGTGTTGATTCTCTGTGTATTTGATGTTGATATGCTCATGAATGTTTGCTTCCTGTCATACATCGGATTTTATATGCTGTGAATATGATTTCATGGTTGAATTGAAGTCTGAAGGGGTGAAGGAATGATTTTCAATTGTTTTTCTATTTGAGCCAGAGGATTCCTGCAAGGAGTGCAGTCGAATCGTCTGCAAGGAGTGCGTTGACAGAGGCTTACTTAGAGATAGCTTTTGTTCTCGTTCATCCCGAAGGTGCAATTGGGTACAGGAGTCGTGCAAGGAGTGCGCAGGCTGGTTAAAGGTCTCAGGTTTGCTAACCTGAGTAAATCTTTGAAAGACTGCCGCCGCAGGAGTGCGCAGAGTCGAGAGACTTCAACGCTTAGACGTTGTTGAAGGTTTTCCGCAAGGAGTGCATGCAAGAAGTTTTCTGAAAGACTTGAGAGTCGTGAACAAGCTCGGAAGGTATAGGACCTTGAATACTCACCGAGGGGAGCACAAGGAGTTGGTGCCTTGAATGCTTGCCATAAGCGTCGCAGGTTAGTGAGCAAGCGAACAAGTTCTGTGGAAGAACCCGTCGTCATTTCGGGGGATTAAGAAAAGGAGAACGAATGGTCGAAATCCTTCAGGGAGATTTCACAAAATTCCGAGGGCCGTTATATCTTGGAAAGGTGCAGGGAAGGTAAGGCGTCATATACCCAAGGGGTTCCAAGCTTAGGAGGGGCGGAGCCATTGATCAGGACCACGAGGGTTGTTGGATCCACATGCATATCGTGGATCGGGGTTTCGTGAGTCAAAGCTCCAAAATATTGAAACAGGAATTGCGATATCGCGAGACACGATATCCCGACGAGATCAGAACCCTCCATCGTTTGGGGGATGCGTGTTAGAGGATCTGAGGAAGTCGGGGTTCGGAGCAACGGGGGTTTCGAAGACAGAGTATTCTTGCAGTTTGGAATCACGATCCACGATATCCCGATGGTGATGTAACCAGAGTGGGACCGCAAGGAGTTAGTGGAAGATAGGTGGCATAAGTCATAGAGGTTTCAGAGTGAGAAGTGCTGAGACATTGGCATCAGGATTCGCGATCCTGCGAAATCCGAAATCCCGATAGAAGCGACGGGAAGTGGAAAAGTCAACTCGCACGTGCGCATCGGAGTTTCAGCGTATTGGGCATCAGGAGTTGGTAAGACGAGCTGCATGGCATCGCGGGTAGCGAAGTCGCAATAGCATAAATTCCGACAAAAGGTAAGGGTCAACTTTGATTGGTCATCGAGTCTCGGGGATTTGAGAGCCCAGTGTCGACCTTTGGACTCGCGAAGTCGCGAGTTCCGATTTCCCGACAAGTAAAGAAAGGGGAATCACGCGCAGATAACTCTGTGGGTACAGATTTCTCGATAGGGAAATAGAAGAACCTTGGTGTTATTCGGGCCGAGAGAAGAGAAGATCCTGTGTGAGTGGACATGCCTGCGGGTGCGGCTGCGCCATTGATCATTTCAAGAAGAATTACAAGGAGAAGAACAAGGTGACTATCGCAAAGATAGTTCAAATGACATGATCTTACTTTCTCAGCTTTGTTAATGAAGAGGTAAATCATATGCTTCTTGAAGAAGTATCTAAGGATGAACTTGAAATGGCCATGCACACCAATCATAAGGATAACATTCTTGGTCCAAACCACTAGTCGATCAAATTATTTAGGGTTTTTTATGAATTAATGGAAGATGATCTCTTAAAGGTTATTAATGAAACTAAGTATTTTAGACATATGTTGAAAAATTTTAATACTACTTTCATTGCACTTATCCAAAAAGTTGACTCTTCAAATTATTTTGATTAGTATACAATCCAAGTGGATATCGGTGGCCACCCACCTTTTCCAACTGGCTCAAAACAGAGTTCTAGCAATTTTGGTAATTTACTATTTTTAGCAGTTTTTAATTTCCAGGGCCATTTTGAGGGCCTAAATGAATTTTTTTCAGGATCAATATTCTCAATGATATCCAAAGTATTTAATTGAGACCCCAAATTGAATCTCCTCAACGATACCTTTCCAACGAGCTATTGTGCGCCCCAAATAGAGATCGTATGCCAAAGTTACGCCCCTGGGAAGTTGATACACCAAACTACCCAAAACGGGGTCCACAAAATTGTTGGCTTTTCATCTTTTGGGGTTAGGGTTTTGGATTTTCTTTATGATAAAAAGGCCTTTGGAGTCTCATTGTAAAATCATCTTCTTGCGGATGCGAGTAGTAGACACATCTCTTCTTAGAGATAAGATGCCACCATTCTAGCGATTCTCTCACTCTGTATTTTTTACAGTCTTTGTACATTTTCTCTCATTAATAGAAAATTGTGTATTATTGTATCTCTATGTTTATGGTTGCATCTCTGATACATTTATGTTATATTATTCGATATCTGAGATATCTCTGTACATTTCTTTATTGTATCTATGCTCTCATTTCGTGCGGAAAATAATCTAGATCAGTATAGACCCATATCCCTTTGCAATTGCATATACAAAATTATATTAAAAGTGACTGCAATGAGGGGATACACACCATTAAAATTAAAATGATGGAATCCATGGTCACTATATTGGATCTATCCAAAGCTTATGATTGTGTTAGTTGGATGTACTTGACAATGATGTTGATCCATCTAGGATTTCATGTGTATTTTGTTAATTGGATCATGAGTTGTGTTTCATCGGTATTATTTTCCTTGTTAATTAATGGATCATCTTTGATCTTCTAAGGATAGGAAGAGGTCTATGAAAGGGATGTCCCCTTTCCCCACTATTGTTTTTTATTATCGCTAAGGGTCTTAGTAGAGCCTTGTTGGAGGCAAAGAGAGGTGGAAACTTAAGAGGATAAAGGTTGGACACAATTTTTACCTTTAACACCTTATTTTTGGTTATGATGTCTTGCTCTTTTATTATGGTACTTGGTGGGATTCTAAAAACCTCAAAGATATTTTTAACCTTTAACGAACAACCACTAGTATGTTGATTAATTTTTTTATCATTTAGGATGGATTCTCATTACAATCTTACTCAATCTAGGTGGGACTCTAAACAAGTCACAACTTATGCACACATGGATATGCAAAAAAAAAAAAAAATTGTGATTATTATTAAGATATTTAAATTTATATTGTAACAATATTGTTATGTAAATATGATATTTATAGTATTTTATTTATATGTAAATTTACTATCTCTCTTTTTATCTTTTTATGTAGCAGTTTTAATATTTTGTGTATATTAGATCTCTCTCTCATATATATAGAGATATTTTAACAAATGATTGAAAAACATATAGTATTATTATTATTTTTTGTTATAAATATTATATTTTTTTGAAACTGACATATAATGATGTTAATGTTATCTACATGACAACATATCTATCACACTAAGTTGTAAATACATCTAGTTACTTTCAATATAATAATATATAATAAATTTATTTTAAAAATTTTAAAATAATAGTAACGCTTACCTTTAAATATTTAATCAAAAATAATTTTAGTATTTGTATTTATATGTAAATTTACTATTTCTCTTTTTATTTGTTTATGTAGTAGTTTTATATTATGTGTATATTAGATCTCTCTATCATATATATATATATATATATAGATAGATAGATAGATAGATAGATTTATTTTTAAATGTTTGACAAACATATAATATTATTATTATTATTTTGTGTTATAAGTATTATATTTTTTTGAAACTGACATATAATAATGTTAATTTTATCTACGTAACAACATCTCTATCACACTAAATTGTAAATACATCTAATTACTTTCAATACAATAATATATAATAAATTATATATTTATAATAAATTTATCTTAAAATTTTTAAAATAATAGTAACTCTTACATTTAAATAATTTAATCTAAAATATATTTTTTAAATATATAACTAATAAAAAATGTTTCTTAGAACTCATTCAATAGGTTTTAAAGCATGACCCATTTAAGACTATATGGAATATGCCTTATTGGTTACAATACCTAAAGAGTCCCTGAGGCATAATCCATGTTAAAGTTAATGTTTTCCGTCATGTGATGGCAACCAACTGGATTTGAACTTAGGAATAGCCTAGGTAATCTCGGTTGAGTTACTGATTCCTCTAGATTAAAAAAAAAAAAAAAATTGTCACGTGAAAATAAATAATTATAATATTAATTTCTAGAATTTATTTAATGTGTTTTTTAATTTGAAATGAAGATTATTTAATAGAGTAAAAGGATTTAGAGTAAATCAGGGGAGGCAGGTGCGGGTGGGATTATTTTAGATCTCGGAGGAAATACATTGTCTCAGTGTGCATGGGGTTTAGGGACTATGACCAACAACTTAGCCGAAACTTATGCACTCTATCTTGGGCTCTAACTTGCAAGAGATTGTCAAGTCCATAAACTCATGGTCTTGGGTGATTCAATGATCATAATCATCACGGTCATCAACAACCACCCTCTAGAAAACAATATCCTATGGGGAATTCTATAAAGAATCTCAGTTATGGCCAAGGGATTTGAAGTTCTTAACTTCCATCATATTAAGAGAAGCATTAACCGCATCCTTGATATCAAAGCAAAGGAGGATTCTAGAAAATCAAAAGGGGAATTAAATTCAAATAATGAGAGGATCTTACTCCCCATTCCTTAAATTCCAAGCCATGACACGTCTTATCAGCAGCTGGAGGGAAATAGTACCTTGGGGAACTTTCAAATGTGTGAAGGGTGATCATAACAATGCATGGATTTATGAGACTTGTGTGTTGTCCTCTCTTGATCTGCATAATTCAAGGTTCATAGTTAGGCTCAATATGACAAACATTCTTTCCTTTTCAGAGTTGAATCCCTCTGGTTCAACAAATTTAGATACCTTTTTCTTTTTGAAATTAGGTTTGAATTTGACTCCTTGCCCTCATCTTCAAGTTATTTCAAGAAACCCAGTGAAACAAATCCAAGCACAATCAAGGGGTTTGAGTAGAGCCTTCCTCTGATTCCCAAATCGTATTATCAGGTCTATTTTTGTTCTTCCTTGTGCCTATAAATTGTTTTATGATGAGTAGCTACATGGCTCATGCTCAGGGCTTTCTTATGGAGCCCTCAGCGAGGATCCTCATGAACAATAGAAGCCATGAAGCAACAATTCTCCGGTAGCTTGCGGCTAAACTCCAAGAGATGGAAGGAATGTTGGTGAGGCTTACAAATCATAAAGAAGAAAGATTTAGTTTCTTTGAAGTAGTTCTATCCTCTCTAGCAAGGAGAATGGATAATATGGAGGCTGGTGTTCAACAAATTCATGACCTTGAGCCAGCACAACATTCAACCTTAGACTTTGTCAATCTTGGAAGAAATCCTCCAAATGATGGTGAAGCTAAGAACAACCAAGGAATCTTTGGTAGATGAACAACGCYAATGGACACAAAAGAATATCCCCCAAACCCTCTGTAGAAATCTAAAATTCAGGACACAACTTCTAATATGTCTTGAATGTTTTTCAAAGTTTGGTGGTGCCTTGGTCAATTTTGTAAAGATGTTTACAGTTCAAAAATTGTAAAAAATAGCACAATAAGAATGTTAAATATTGTATTCATTTTGATGCATATTTACAGTAAAAAAATGACTATATGCCTGCTATGTAATCCTTTTTACATTGTTTCTATTTAATAGAAATCTCTGTTCAGTTTGCGTTTAAAAAAAAGAGGATTTAGAGTAAATAAATTTGCATTTATATTAGTAGATTTAGATATAGATTCAGATTAGATTTAAATTTAGATTTATAAGAATAAATATGCACAATTTGAATTCACATTGATACAATAATTCCATCTCTTTCAATCCAGTAAGATAATCAAAGATGGTGCACTACCAAATAATAGGGAGATTGTAGTGAAACGATTGCTCTACATCATTATAATTTGACTATGAGTTTTACACGATTTAAATTTGCATGTTAACATTTAAATACCTATCTCTCTCACATCATATAATCTCATTGTATAATTTATGGAGTTATCTAATTCTTATTTGTACGAATAGAAATTAAATAATTATTATCATCTATATATAATATATGGAGTCCTTCATCCATATTAACCATATTTTATTACTCTTATATGTGTGTGTGTGTGTGTGTGGATCTAGGATTAGCATTGTTTTTAATTGTCCACGACTAAACTAACCTATATTCATTTTAACCCCGGATCTATCAAGCACCAAGAGGAATCAAATCTCTCAAGGTGCAAACACTTCCTCAATATTTTCACTCTAAAAGAAGTTTTCACCTCAAAAGACTTGATCTCTCAGTATTTGATAAATACAAGATTAAGATAAATCTAAACTAATTTACTAAAAATAATTTTATCAATACAAATAATATTTTAATAAAAATACTTTATATTATTTTTAATCATTACAAATTCTATATAAAAATCAAACGTAAAGAAAAATCTTAATAGGTATAGAAAAATATTTATATAAACTTTGAATAGTTGTCATATTATTTGGGAATTCATTTTTATTTTCTTAACATGATATAAATCATTATATTATTTAAAAACAATAATTTAAATTCAAAATTATTTAATTAAATCTTTATTTTGTTAAAAATATTATAAATAAATAATGAAATATTTGATTGAATTAAAGATAAGAATGTTCTCTCTATACTCATGCACATAAAATTATAAACATGGATACACTAATATGTATATTGGAAAAGTTTAAATTTGTAAAACATTTAATTTTATATATATATTTCTCAATGAAAGATAAAAKTAGGGTGTATATATTTTATGTTTACTCAAATTGTAATGATGTTAATAATAAATTAGGATGGAGTTTAGGATGGAGCTCATGTCACAGAAAAAACCAATGGCAATTTGGGTTCTTCCCTAGCCACACACATATCGTCTCTCAACCTAGATTTAACCTTATATGGCTAATGTTTCCCCTACGGGCATCGATTCCTCGCTTTCTTTCTAAGTAGAAGTTGTTGTAAATGACTCTTCCCTTCCCATTAATCTTGTTTTTTACATGGAAACAATTCATTCCACTACAACATCCTTTGGTGTGTTCGATAATCACATGGAAGAAAGTCTTGGGCAGTCCATGGGAGCTAGTATGGACAATGGAGGTAGATCTCATCATGTTCCTTCTATTGGTATTCAGGTTAAAGATTCTTTAAGAAATATTGTTAAAAATGTCTCACATTATCTTCTTCTTCTCGCTCAAAAGGCTCCAATCATAACTATTTCCATATTGAAAGATGTTGCAATCCAAGTGGTTTTATACAATACCAATGGTCTTGTTTTTCAATTCAATAGTATTTGGCCTCATTTAGTAGATCTGCACAAATGGATTTTGGACTCCTGGAAGCCTTAGTTAAAAGAGGAGGATTTTATGTATCCATGTGCGAAGGGATTTTTCATTATTGAGTTTGATCTTGTTGAAGACAAAGATTTGATTTTAAACTATGAACCCTAGTTGATCCGGATTTTATGAGCAGAACAAAATGACTATAGATTATTAACAGGTTCTTAACACAAAATAACAGAGATACAATAAAATTGGTTTTCTATTCAATAACGAAATAATTTGAAATTGTAAAATGCGATGGAAACAAGCTTGTTGGGATGGTGGCGGCTTATCTCTGAGAAGAGATGTGACGGATGCGCTCATTCGCAAGAAGATGATTACAATGAGGCTCTAAAGGCCTTTTTACAATAAGAAGGAATGCCCAAAACCCTAGACATCCAAAAACCTAACCCTAGGAGATGAAGTGCCAAAAGTCATGTGGGCCCTGTTTGGGTAAGTTAGTACATCAACTTCCCGGGGTCGTAACTTTTGCATACAATCTTCGTTTTAGGCATATGATAGCCCGTTGGAAAGGTATCATCGAGGAGATTCATTTTAGGAATAATAATGAAGGAAATTCCATATTGAAAACCTGTTTTCCTTAAAATAAATAAATAAATACATCGTTTAGGGCCTCAAAACGGCTCCGGAAGTGAAAACTGCTAAAAATAGTAAATTACCAAAATTGCCAGAAAATTGTTTTGTGACAGTAGGAAAAGATGGGTGGCCAATAATATCCACCTGGATCACTAGTTTTATAGAAATTTGGGATTATGTATAAAACCATGAACTCCATCCTTCGACCCATTGAAATATACTCTTTCCTCAATTCATCTATGGGTTAGACTCCCAAATATACCCTTGCATTTTGGGGGTTCAAACTCTCTCTGGGCCATTGGCAAACACCTTGAAAGATACTATTATAGAAGTTCTAAAACAAATAAATGAAGCACCACTACATACACCAACACATGTGTGGAAATGAACTTCAACAAACGGGTTTTGGAAGAAATAATTATGAAAGGTGAAAACTACTCTTGGACACAAAATCTTGATTAGGAACATGTTTCTTTCTGTTTTATAGCTTGCTTTGAAATAGGGAATTTAGCAGCAAATTTCCCAAAAGGGCCAAGGAAAGTTAAGAATCTTTAGAAAAAACCATCCAGATAGGTTGGAGCAAAGGAAGAACATCAACTGATTACCAAGGAAGATCCACTTGAATTGGACCCTCCCATGGAAGAGAAAAAAGTGTATATTGAGGAAACTAAGGATACATATGTGGATTTAGACAAATATAGGGATACTCCTTCAAAACAAGACCCTCCATCTCAGCAAAGAACAACACAACAAGGTTTGATGGAAGAGGAACCAACTTTTCACTAGGATCGGGATTAGGATGTAGAGCCCCCTAAGGTGAGCTAGGCATATTAGGTTGAAGAAGATGAGAAAAAAGATCAATTAGAACCCCCAAATCAAGACAAATTAGGAGTGGTGGGGATAGCAAGGATCTAATAAAAAACAAAGGAAGCTTGGATAACAGTAGTAAAGAAGAAAAAATATCCCTTAATAGCATATCCAATGGTGATAAGAAGTCGGGCTCGTAATCCAGCTTAGTCATGCAATATTTTTTTCTTCTATCATGTCAATAATTTTTCAGAATTTACTCAAGTAAGAAATATCGGGATGAAGTTTTTGCGACATAAGTATTTTATGTATTTGGAAAATAAGGAGTTGGTAATTTTGCTTGAAATCTAAAGCCAATATTTTTTATAATATCGTCACGAGCCTCAGCTACAGTTTTTTCTAATACAAATATCTCCCAATTATGGTTTTAAAAAAAATGATGTTAATAAACTTATATACATGTTTATCGAAAAAATAAATCTCCTTTATTGAATAGAAAAATTATATTATGTTGTTTAAATTGTTTTAGAAATATTTTAAAATCATTAATAAATAATTATTCTTTTTTGTAAGTGTAAAAATTATATATTATATAGAGAAAAATATGAGAGTATGGTACTCGAAGTTTCGTTCTCAAGTCATCTTTACTAATTTCAAAGCAATTTTGGTCTTGTTATTAATATGTTTTTTTTACAACAATTGATCTCACATTTTTCTAAATTTGAAGATTCATTAATGTTAGTGACAAGAGGATGTTGTTTACTTGTAAAGTGTTGGAGGTCATAAGATGCCAACAATTTTTTTTATGAAATGTTTGTAAGACGAGACACAAATCCTATGTAAAAACATTTTCAAGAACATTATTACCTATGGATGGAGATATGAGACATTATTTTCAATGTGAATTCTAAGGCATGAGACAAGAAAAGGATCCATTCGAACCATAATAGGTCAAACTTTGTAAATAAGAAACTGAAAAATGGTTGTTCCTTGGTTGATTAAAATTCCAAAGGAATTAATCATGTTCATGGAACTATGTCTCAATCAAAAGGTTCATAGGAGGGAAATAACCTCATCCTCAAAGGACTTGAAATTCTCCCCCTTAGATGGTTTGATGAGGGTAAATCTTCTAATTCTCGTTCTTTCAAAGTTGCAATATATAATAGATCACCTCCCCCTTTGGATTCTAAGAATCCTCAATTATGATAATTTATTGTGGACAAATAAAATATGCCCCAACTTAATGACTTCAATTGTAGGAATTCAATGAGTACATGAATAACTATAAAATAAAATTATTCGATATGTAGATTCAAATTTTTTCATCATTATCTACAATTATCATGGATTGGATTGAATCCAACTTGACCATAACATATACACTAAGTTTTTTTTCAAGAGATTTCTTTATCATATTTTCCTCCAATCTAGAATATTGTAAAGGTCATGGAAGTGGGATCGTTGTTTTGGGGAAGATATGACCTCTTATTCAAACCATGGATTTTGGATTTCAACGACCATTAAATAAAAACCCTTGTTTTAGTGATATTACATAATATCCTCATCAACTTATGGGATATAGATATAGAAGAAATTGGAAATACCTTGAAAAAAATTCTTAAAGTTGAACCAAGCCATAATAGTAAGTGAATTCTCACCTTTGGTAGAATATGTGGAGAGATTGACCCAAGTAAAGGTCTACATGATAATATTATTATATAATTCAATTATTCATGATGGACCCAAGATTTGATTATGAATACGCGGCCTTTATATGTTGAGTTTCTCTAAAAACAATACATCTAAAGGAAGCTTACCCAAAGGCAAAAACTTCTCTAGCCAAGAAAAGAAAAAAATAAATAATCCAATCAATGAAAAAATTCAAAGGTGAAGCCTAATGGAAAGAAAAAGTGTTAAATCATACAACTACAATAAAAGAAACCATCACACTCTCTTAGGAGATGGGGTTATTGATAAGGATACAAACATGACTAAATAGTCATTTCCCCAATGTTATGGAAATGAATAGGAGACTTAAATTAGGTAATTCAGATCCAAAAAGGGAACCAACTTCATTGCCTAATTCAAGAAATGCACTATGCTTTGTGTTGCTTGAGTCCTAACCAAATGCAAATTAGTCAACTGAATGGATATGAATGAGAAGGAAAAACTAGGAAAATAGTGGTGTTCCATTATGAAATATTATCCTAAACTAAAGAATTTGTAAGAAGGTTGTCCCTTCAATAATATGTCAAAGTAGTGTGGGGTGGAAATTGCAAGTGGGAGTCTCCTTGATCCCGGAGGGAATGGCATATCCTAATACGCATGGGGTTTTGGGATATATTCAAACAACATCGTAGAAGCCTATGTTTTATATGAAGGACTAGACATTGCAAAAAAGTGTAACATTGGAAAAATTGTATCTTTTGGAGACTCTATGATGATTGTGTGAGTTATAGTTAATAAGATCCAAACAAAAAACAATCTCCTAAATGGAATTCGGTATCATATTATATCTTTGGGTGCAAGTTTTGCATAGTTTAGGATCCACCATGTTAAAAGAGAACTAAAACCTTTAGCCAACCATTAGGAAAAGGTTGAAACCACTTTGGATAATGATGTTACGAATATAAATGGATATAGAGGGGTTAGGCACAACCCCTAGCTACCCCCTCATTTGTTGTAAAATCATCAGTGGATATGACGAGTGTCCTTGGTCATTGTGTTCCCCTCCTCACATATTCAAGGTTAAATGTAATATGCCGGATCATTCAATATAGCATGTGTCTCTATGGTTTCTTAGGTAGTTTGATGGCTTGGTACATGGACTTATTGTTAGTTTTCAGGAGGGTTTCACTCACTAAATTGAAACAGGATTTCAGGTTCCGACGTTGGATTATGTTGGGAATCTCCTTCAAGGATCCCATTTCTTCAATATTGTTGGTTTTGGTCAGGGCTGTTAAAGAAGGTGTCACATCATAGTTGTTATAATTGACTACTCTTTCCAGGTTTCCTTTGGTCTCTTTTTTTCGGTTCTCTTGTGTTGGATTTGTTTTTTTGTTGTTTTGTTTGACTCCCTTTCAACGTGATGGTTATTTTTTGTTTCATTTAGTAATCATCTATGGTCCTACAGTTGTCATCCCTAGAGGGTGGAAGAAAAATCATTGTTGGTTGCAGTGGGCATTGGTGTAACCATATTGGAGTGAGTTTAAAAATGTTCTTCAATGCCATGAAGAAAATTCCAAGGCAAATAGTGTTTCCTTGTAATAGCTCTCGACAAATTTCAAGGAATTTGAGGTATCCCTAATTGAATTGTCTCGGAAGATGGACACTAAATTTGGATAATTTGAGGCAATATTTGACACTATGACTCAAAGGTTGGATGATATGGGAATGGAGATTCAGTTATTAAAGACCCAAATATTTCATCAACACTCGACCTCTGCTTCTATCAACCTTGACATAATTTCACCTCGAGAAGAAGGAATTGGTAATAGCATTGGAAATGATGACTGTGGACCTACCCCCATGGATATTGAAGAAGTGCCTTAGCTTCAATACAAGGCCCCAAACTATCAATATTCTACCTTTTCCATCTAGTTATATTTATTGCAAAGTTTTTTGGTGTCTAGTACAGTTTTACAAAGATGTAGTTAGTCTAGAAGAATCAGACTACTACTTGATGAGGGCTCTATATTTTGTTTTCTTAGACTCTATACTTGAAATAATATCAGGCTATATGCCTCTTTTTGTAGACTTGTTTGAATGTTTTTTTCCCTGGCACAACATCTTTTAATACAAATTATGTTCAATTTCTTTAAAAAAAATATAATATGTCAAAGAAATGGAGCTAGAATATGACAATGGTTGAGAAAATTTTGTAATTATATAATCATATTGGAACAAATGGTTAAAAATGGAATATTTAACCTTGTATATGGGCTTATAGGGGTTTCAAATTAGAAACAAATATTGTAAAAGAATAAATGTAATTGTAAATTTCTCTATTGGTAATGTGATTGTTTTTTTAGTTATGCAATGATTTCATGAGAGTTTGAGAGTCAAGCCAAGTGTATGTGTTTGAAACCCTAAACTTTTTTCTATGAGGAATAGTGGATGTTCCCCCTGAGGAAGAGTCATGTTGTCCCCCAGATGAAGATTACGTAGCCTTTTGGGAAATGGTTTTGGTGTATGTCAGGACTTTGAAGGCTCAACCAACAAAATTTGTAAAGAGGATGGTAGAAATGTTGGAGGTTAAGCTTCCCCCTTCATCAACTAAGATAAAGGAATTGACCTTGGTACATAGAGAGTTGATTGGAAAATTTACTGGTATCTGGCCCTCCCCAAGGAATATGGCTTCCTATATACAAAAAATTGGAAACACCATTTGAAAGGGAAAATGAATAATTTTTTCTATGGCAAAGGTTTTTATTCCTTCCTCTTTGAATTTAAGGAGGATCATGAATTTCTTGGAGTCAAGAGAATGTGTTTGAATAGGCAGTCTCCAAATTTCAACATGAAGAATGATATTCCCTTAGGTGTCCCTTTCTGGGTGAGACTGGCCCATCTCCCTTTACACTACTAGAGTGATGATTCCCTTAGATGTATTGGCAACTTGCTAGGGTGATATTTGGATAGGGTAGAGCCAAAGGAAAACCTTTTCTCCTATGCCTAAATTTGTGTTGA
Organism: Picea mariana; assembly: GCA_032191745.1. Lineage (NCBI taxonomy): Eukaryota > Viridiplantae > Streptophyta > Pinopsida > Pinales > Pinaceae > Picea > Picea mariana. The sequence goes on from JASDQU010309715.1 coordinate 74,920, forward strand.
ATTTGACTTGGAAAAAGGGATACCAAAAGATATGTTGATTTCCCTAGATAAATGGCTATACATACAACCATTAGACTATGAACAACTACCTTTAAAATGCAAGCTCTTCCATGAACATGCGCACTTCATGAAGATTTTAAGAATGTAGAGACTTAGTAGCCATTGGAGGGTGAAAATGAAGAACAATGGAGGGTGGTAGGTCATAAATCTGGGTCAAATGTGAATTTGGGGGTCCCAAGATTTGTCAGGGAAAGATCTAGTTCCCTCCCCAATTAAATCTTTTGGCATGCCTAGTGGGTCCTCTTTGATGCATTCACATGCTAGTTCAAGTGGATTTGGGAATAATAATAGGTTTGTGATCCTTTCCAAAATAGAAGGATATTTGGAAGGTGAAGCAACGGAATTAAATTTCCCATATTCGGTTGGAAACCCTAGCGGGTAGGAGTAGCCTCCAGTCCAAAGTCTTGAGGAACTAGAGGAAATCAAGGAGAGTTTAGATATGATGTCGTCGGAGAGGGGAATAACCCAAGATGAAGAGAGTGAAAAGGATGGTAAGAAGAAGTTTGGATAATAGCTATAGGACCTTCCCTCTATGGGAATGGAAGAAGTAGAAAATTTTAAGGATGTGAAGTTAGTTCTCATTCAAAATAAATCCAAATAATCATAACTAGTTGATTTAAAGAGGGAGGAATCAATAGAGGATGGGTTAGAGGAAACTGTACTGCAGCAATCTAGAAGAAAACATTCTTTCATTGTGAGAGTAGAACAAGCAACCAAGGACATTATGATGGCATCGTAGATAACTATTGAAAAAAATGTTGGGTCTTGTCCAAAAAACTATCAAAACTATGGGTAGCAATCCTTCATTTAAGCGTGGAGAATAGAAAACTACTAGTAAATAATGAAGATTGTATCTTGGAATTGCAGGGGCCTAGGTAGTGCCCAAAATTTTGTTGTGATTAAGGATTAGATCAAGTCAGAAAATCCTATGGTTCTCCTAATACAAGAGATGAAAATGAATTCAAAACATTTTATCCAAATGAGTAAACAATAGTGGAGATTGTCAAAAGATATTTTGAAAGACTCGAGGGGATCCTCAGGAGGTCTATTCTCTATGTGGAACCCTCAATTGGTAAGCCTTGAATTCTCTTACCAAACTGCAAATTGGAATTTTACTAGATTCAAAATCACACAAATAGATAAATGCTTCAGTATTTTTATTTCAATATTTTCATGTCATTTGATTACGTGGAAAAATGTAATTGTTGAAGGTATCTTTTGAATTTATCCAATTCATAGTTTTCCCATGATGTCATTCTAGTGGGTGATTTTAATACGATCTTGCATAATGTTGATAAAAGAGGAGGTTGTGTAGTCCATAATCCCTCCAAAGAGAACATTGAAGACCTAATTAAATATTGGGGCGTAGTAGATTTCAGGCTAAGTAAGGGAAAGTATACATGGACCAATAAAAGAGCTGGCATGGGACACATTGCTACTAGGTTGGACCACTTTCTTTTTTATAGTATCCTCCTCCTACTGGGTTATTCCTTTAAGTACCATATTATCCCTTCTATTACCTTGGATAATAGGCCCATATCCCTCCAATTTATCAATTTTCCTGATTATGGCCCCCTCCCCTTTAGA
>JASDQU010309715.1:90633-102115 GCA_032191745.1 Picea mariana
ATATATAAATAATAATAATTAACCATGTATTGATAAAAAAGACTAAAGCTATTTAAATCAATGCATAATCAATTATTGAAAGAATATGAAGATATTATATGAAAATAAAACCATTTTACTTACAGGACAAAAGCCATTAAGCAACTTGGAATTCCATATTCTTCTTTAAAAATACACGTCCATCCTCCCAAAGCTTTCAGCCATCCATTACTCCATTTGAAAAGAAATAAAAAGTTTACAAAAGCAATAATATACAAAAGAGAAAGGATTAAAATCCTCCTCTCCAATTCTTGGATCTCCCATGGCTCTGATCTTTCTCATATATTTATAAAATGAATGAACAGTCTGGGCGTCACTATTAATTTCCGCCACCTGAAATTTGCCTCTAAAAGAGACCCAAATATCTCTCAAATCGTGCATTTGTTTTGGAAAATATCTACGCGGAAGGTAAATGGGTCCATTTTGGTTCTCAGTTTTCAACCGTTTCTCCAAATTCCTCACAGTTTAGGTGCAATCAGTCCTGCAAAATCGTGTGTCTGATCTTGACGCCTTTCCAAATTTTATCTGTTGTTGCTCATAAAATTATTTGTAGAAATCCAAAATTATTTTTGGATCAATCATATTGAACGTATTTGGATAATAAAATCAAGCCATGATCAGATCTGTATCAAATATTTGATAATAGAAACCTGTGAAACAAAAAGAAACCTAAATTAATAACGTAAAAATTGTGAATAAAACAAAATCTAGAAAAATAAAAAATGAATTTAAACTAACTATAACTTATAAACAAACATTATTTATAATTTGTTTTCAAATATGATCTAGAAGCTTCAAGTTAATGGAGAAAAAATATTAATTTTGGTTTTTTTACAAAATCAAACAAATGATAGATAATTCTTTGATTATTATTATTTTGAAATGAGATGCAAAATGAAAAAAGAATTTAATTAATTAATATCACCAAATGATTTCATGAAAATGAGAAACCAACCAAGATAAAATTTGATGAAGTATTGAACACATTATTCAAAATAATCAAACTTGCTAATGAGCAAAAGAATGAACACATAATTATAATTTAAACGAAAATAAACATTTGATAAAAATTAACGTTTTTGTTTAAATTGAGATTTTTATGTTTGTTTCTAACTTTTGACATATACTCTTGTAATGAATGTTTCATACTATATTGAATGTCTTAATTTTGTCTCAAAGCAAGCCAAGGCATAGAACTATTTGAAAAGGTTGATTCTGTAGCTCATTTTAATTATCAAGATTTTAATAGGGGCCCTTTAAATTTTGTAAAAATATAAGGGGATTTGTTGGGGCCCAACAGGACTCGATCTGATTTCGAGGAGCCTCCCGTTGCACTCACCGCCACTGAACCATTGCCTTTGAGGCATATTTTCTTGGTTTACTCTTCAGATCCACAGTCTTATGGCGAGGATGCTGGAAATCCCTTTTGGGAATCTTCCATGCAGGAGGAGTACAACTCCCTCCTCGAGAACCAGACTTGGGATCTGGTTCCCCTTCCTTCTGGGAGGAAACTTGTCAGATGCAGATGGGTCTACAGGACCAAGAGCGCAGTGGATGGACAAATCAACAGATACAAAGCCAGGCTTGTCGCCAAAGGATTTCAATAGGTTCATGGTATTGAGTATGATGAGACCTTCACTCCAGTAGTAAAGATGGATTCCATACGATTGGTACTTGCCATTGCGACAACAAAGGGATGGTAAGTCCATCTTATGGACGTGAAGAATTCATTTCTTCATGGTGATCTCTTTGAGGAGATCTACATGGAGCAACCCTAGGGATTTATGCATGACTCTTCTTTGGTATGTCGACTAAAGAAGTCACTTTATGGCCTCAAGTAGGCTCCGAGGGCATGGTATGCCAAGATGGACTCCTACCTGTTGTCACAAAACTTTGTATGTTGTAAATCAGGCCCGAATGTATACATGCTTAGGATGATTGATTCACTTCTATTTTTAGTTCTGTATGTTGATGATTTTTTGATCACCGGTTGCTCGACTTCAATGATTGTTGTAGTCAAGAGGATTCTTCATGACAGGTTTTTGATGACGTACATGGGTCCGCTACACTTCTTCCTTGGAATTGAGATCAGTCAGCATGCATCAGGAATCAAACTGTCTCAAGCCAAGCATGCACGAGATCTCCTTGAGATATTTCACATGACAGACTGCAAGTCTTCTTTGACTCCTTTTCTATCAGGATTCAAACTTGAGGATGGTGGGGAGACTCCATTGGTTGATAGCACACTGTATAGACAGCTAGTGGGGAGCTTGTTGTATCTCAGACACTCCATACCATACCTCTCATATGCATTTGGCGCAGTTTCTAGGTTCATGCAGGAGTTGCATGAGCTACATTGGAAATCTGCAAAGTGTATCCTTCAATACATATAGGGCATCATCACCTTTGGGATTCATTATGCAACAAAATCTACATTAGATCTCATTGGGTTTATTGATTTTGACTAGGTTGGCGATAACATTGATCGCAAGTCCACATATGGTTACTCACTTAGTCTTAGTTCCAGGCCTATCTGTTGGTTGAGAAAGAAGCAAGCTTCCATTGCTCTATCTTCAGCCAAGGCAGAGTACAGAGGGTTAGTTAACATAACCATTCAGACTATGTGGCTACAACATTTTCTCACTAAGTTGGGCATTCAGTTTCATCAACCGATTGTCATCTGGTGTGACAACCAGACCACTCCGAATTTCTGCAGAGATCTAGTTCAGAGGCAGCGGACGAAGCACATTGATATCGACATGCACTACATCTGGTAATTAGTACACGAGGGGATCATCAACTTATAGTTCTATCCTTCAACAGAAAATATGACAATTTCACCGAGACCTTCACTGAGAAAAAATTCCATTCTCTGTGAGGTCGTCTTGGAGTGAAGGACACAATTGCCTAGCAATTGTAGTTCTTCTTTTTACATACACTGTACCTTGAGGGGGGGTTTTCCCATGAGGTTTTCCCTCTTTCCTCACTTTATTTTCCGTGTATCTTTTGTACTTGGGTACCTAACATGGCCTCGTTGCTGGGACCCAATCTTTATTTCCACCATAGTGATGTTTAGGGGGGGTGTTGGAGTTACTTTACACACACCTAGGATTTCTTTTTCCTTAGATTATTTCTTTTTTATTAGTCATAATTAGTCATTATCCAGTCTCCTATATTTTAGGGGAGAATATTCCACCTAGAGAATATTCTCTTTTAGTTGACAGTTCAGTTTGACTAGTTGAGTTGAGTTTAGATGTTGCATTGGGATCATCACCATGCAACATTGTGATCATCACCATGCTAATTTGACCTTGCCTTGGTATCATCACTAGAGTGGCGCATTAGCCTTGATTTCTTGAGTTAATTCCTCACTACTCTCTGTTCAGTCAGTTAACTGAAGACTAGTGACTAGTTAACTCAACTAAGTGCCAGTTCACTCCCATAACTGCCTGAGAGACTAGAATAGGTGGAAGTTCACTCCCATAACTACTAGTGTGTGTCCAGATCAGTCTATACCACCACTATGGCACATTGGTTCACCTCAAGTCGAACTCATTGAGTTATATAGAGTATATCATGTGTAAATTATTCATTATTCACAACGGTTAATGAGAATTCTTTCATTCTTTCTCTCCTTCTTCTTCTTTCTCCAATTCTCTCTACAAATGTGTGTATTATTGTTTAGCTATATCTATTATGTGCAGGTTCAACACATTTACAGGTCCAACTTCTTCCTAACAAAATATTATATTCGATTGGTGCGTCGACTACTTCAACTTCTACACAAACATACTTTCCCCCTAGCATGATCAGACATGAAGAAATCAGACCATGTTGCCGAAATGAGCATCCCTTGAAAGCCATCAAGAGCGTAGGAGAAGGGGTAAGTTTAGGAGAATTGATGGCTTTCCAGCATGAAAAATACATGATGCAGGTGGAATCTCCTTCATCGATGACAATTATCTTAACTAAGAGATTGTTGCAAAAAACCCCTATCTGAAAGGCTACATGATATGGAAGGCATGGTCACACATCAATAGAATCAAAATTCATAATGAGCTGACTACTAGAGTCTGCAGCTCCTATGGAAGATAACAACAAGGTATGCTACAAATGGAAACTTTGGAGAACCTCCAAAGCAGACATGGCACAAGGCGTATGAGCTAAGTATTCCACAAATGAATAATTAAGAGCGACTCTTGCATTAGGGTTATGCATTTTCCTTTTGTAAAATCCCTTCGATATGCATGGCACTGTTTCTTTCTCAGGCCTCTCTATGTGGAGAGGGGCCTGATCCTTTGAAGTTTTCTTCCCTTTCTCCATTGACTCAGGGTTATCATAGTTCTGATTTCTCATAGACAAGTATACATATTTTAGCTTCTAGGATTTAAGCATGTTTACTACTCACTTATATCCATCAAAAGGTGAAGCACTTGATGTGACCCCTTATGGTTTGAAGTTGGAAGAGCCAACTTGCAAGTTCTGCCCTTGTGGAAAATGGTTTTTCAACACAAGAGGCTACTGATATTGATTCAACTTTATAATCCTCTAGGCTTCCTCCATTCATGAGGATTGGTGAGTAAGGTGATCATCGCCACAAAGATTACAAGGAAAAATCACTTTCCTCTTCTCATCCTTTGCCCCCTCAACATTTTTATACAACTTTTTATTATTACCCCCACCACCTTTCTTTCCTTTTCCTTTTCTTTTGTCTCTGGGCTACTAAGGACCCTTTGAAGTCTTCATTTTCACATAATATACCTTGTAAGAATGGGTGGATGGGGTGGTCGAGCCAGTGGCTGGAACAACCACAGGTTGTTGGATAACAAGTTTCTACATCTAGCTAGCAACCATATATATGACTATTGACTGAGAAGAACCCACTATGCCATCAATATGTGGGTTGGACTTTGTATTTTCCAAGTCAAGAGTAGAAAGTGAAGCATTTGGAATAATATTATAGAGCATGCCTAAATGAGAGTATATAATCTCTAATTGTTGCTCCCTAAAGAATGCTTACTCCTTTGAAAACACTCCCGGTGTGCTGACATATTTTAAAATATACAGGAGTAAGAATTCCAGGAACCATTTGAGGAAGAAATATGGTGGAACCATAGCCTTAATCAGGCTCTTCTATTTCCTCCATTCGTGAATGTAGTCAGAAATGTGCATGACATTGTCCTGTACAAAGTTATCCAACTACTTTTTCCCGACATCATACCAGATAGGGAATTGGAAGTGGTTTAAGAAAACCATAGCTAGATCACCTAACGTTGATTACTTCACCCTCTCGAGTTCAATATACCATTTAGCAGTGCCTCTAGTGAGAGTACGCTGGAACCAACACAATATGATCAAATCAACGTTTAACAAGTTAGACGAGCACCACAAGTGGAATTTCATCACGTGGTCCTGTGGGTCTTCGCCGCTTGTCCCCTCAAACTTTGGAGTGTCTAAAGGTAATTTATTTTGGACTACAAACCAAATGGGGTCATGACGAATCAGATCATTCATCAACTTGGACAAATATGGAAAATGCAAAGTTGCAAGAAATAGTAACCTAGGCTGCATCATCAACTAATGAGTGGCCTGAAAAGAAGGGCCTGGATTGTAACTGGAACCAGGTTTCTAGAAATATTTTTCTATTAAACCAGAGATTGGGATTAATCCTTGTGGTCCCTGGTTAAATGGAGGAAAAACTCCACCTATTTGGTTCCCAAGAGGAAAATCGATTCAAGTTTATGGACAAGTTGAATCCATAAACAAGTCATTGAAAATAATACTAAGAAGAATGGTTAATTAAAATCAAATGAGCTAGCACTTGATGCTTGAATCGACCTTGTGGGCTTACCAAACCTCAGTCAAAATTACCACTGGTTTCTCACCATTCCAACTTGTTCATGGAGTGGAAGTAGTTTTTATTATTGAATGTGAAGTTCCTTCACTCAATATAGTAGTTGAGATCTTGCCGGACACAACTCAACTTGAAGAATGCCTAGTTTATCTTGAGCATCTCGATGAGAAACATCGAGATGCAGCTTTACCGAACAAAGAACATAAGAAGCGATTCAAATCCCTCATCGAGATGCATATTTAGTGAACAAAGCACATAAGAAGCGATTCAAATCCTAGTACGATAAGTTTCTCCATCCCAGGGTGTTCTCTAAGGGAGATATTGTGTTGGTCTATGACCAGGACAAGGATGCCTTGGGGGTAGGAAACTTTAACCCCATGTGGTTCGGTCCTTACGTCGTGCGACGAGTTTTAGAGAAAGGATCCTATGAGCTCGTGGATTTTGAAGGAAATATGTTTTCGGAGCCTAGAAATGGGCTCTACTTGAAAAAGTATTATGCTTGTGCCTAAGGGTTTGAGCATTATCACTCTTGTATTTTATTGTGTATATTTTACATAGTTTTTTTTACATCTTTGGTCATTTTTGTTTTGTTAGTAATTGATGTGCTTCTGTTGTGTTTCAGATGCCTGAGGAGTCATTGATTTACTTTGGATTTGCTGATGGTGCCAATTACCATACTCGACACCTAGCATCCACTGCTTGGGTGATTTATTCACCTTCTAGGAAGTTAGTGTCCATTGGAGGTGTGTATCTCGGGGTAACTACCAACAATGTTGTTGAATATAGTGTTGTTATTGAGATTTTGTGAGATGCATTATCATATGGTATTGATCACCTTCAAGTGTTCATGGATTCACAATTGGTAGTTTTACAGTGAAATGGTGTATATCGAGTTCGAGATCCGGTGCTATTACAATTTTTCTTTAGGGTACGTCTTCTGGAACATTCTTTTGAGTTTATTACTTACATGCATGTTCCTAGGAGAGATAATGAGTTAGTTGATGCTTATGCTAATTATGTGTTAGATTGGCATGTGTATCATTAGTAAAGTAAAGCACACACAAATACATGTAAATATATACGTTTGTAAAGTAAAATACAAAATGTATATAACGCGCTAAAAATAATATATATATATATCAAAATGAGATCCATCAAAGTACAAAGTATGGGGCCTCCTAGCCCCCAAAAGTCATATAATGGTATGCATGTACAAAATTGTGCTATGAGTACATAATATGTCTAGGCTTGAGGCTAGTGCACCCTATCATAACAAACTACAACATTTGTTAAATGCCAAAATAATGAGACCCATGGCTTGGGTACTCCTACGACATGTCGTTGCATGTCAACAGGGAGGTCGTTAATAGTCTCCATAGGAACATTGTGCATGAGGGCATCAAAGTTTTGGCCCACACTATGCAAAGTATTTGTTGCATATTTTCTCATTCCTTCCTCCTCCCTACCTTTCCAACTATGTAGCGGGACATTGGTCGGTCTCACGGGTGCTCTGTCTACATAGAAGGAAGGTACTTGTTAGTATTTTGGATCTCAAAAAAAGATAATTTGTTATATTTTCTAAAAATTAACATTAGATAACACAAAATTGAAATTTTTCCTATGTCTCGAGGCTCGTCTCCTACAAGAATGATGACATCTGGATCGTTGATGAATTTGATACCCGCATATGGGTAGTCCTCGATAAATGGAGTTCATTGCTCCCACTAACCAAAGAAGTCATCATCAAAGGGATTGGACATTTTTCCACCTCCTAAACGAGCTATGAGCTTGGTCCGAAGGACCATGGCTGGACATGGTCGCAAGTGTCCTCGTATCTATGTATGCGAGCTCATCATGGGCACCCGCTCAAAGAAGAAAGTACACAGGACACTTCTGAAGCAGAAGTTCTTGTCCTTCCTAAGCTTGCATTATGTTAACTATGCTTTCATATTGTTCATCATATTCATACTCCAGCCATACATCATAGGGCGTAGGAATTAAACCCCATAACCCATTTGTGGTCTTGATGCCAAGTGTAAAGAGTTGGATCCCAGGATCCAAACCAAAGTGAATATAATGACTTGGAGGCTCAAGTTGGTTATTTTTTTAATTGGAACTTGCGAGACACTCTTCTCGTTATCGATGATGCAGTACTCATTGATAAAATCATCGATACTCTGGCCTCCTCCCCAATTTTGGAAGTTTGGTACTTCCCTTCTCCTCAATAAGCCGATAATGAAGTAAATAAATTCGACCGTGATGGTCAAAGATTGTTCAGCGAGCATGATTTCCTCTACATCTGGGTTCCAATAGTCAATTAGGAGATTTGTTAATCTCCTTTTTTCTCTCATGCCTCCAACTTGGAAGAGTTTGTACATGCCGCAAGCACACAGAGTTTTCTTGGCCTCATCATTATCAAAAATCGCTCGATATACCTCCTCATGTTCACATTCTCTCTAGAGGATGGACATCCTATCATTTTCCAAAGAGTTTTGAKTTTGTTTTTTGTTTTTCAAATTCCTTTCTACACATCTACACCTTTTCTTTAGAACAATGATGGATATTCGCGATTGGTGTTTTTACCAACTACGAATATCCACGRGTTTCCTTAAGGATTCCCGCCAATGCAYAGATACGAGTTTTTAAAAGAAACTTTGAGCTTGATTTTTTGAACAAATGGAAAAAATAAATATTTGAAATGAAAGATAAGGATTAACTACTTACTTGTTATGGGTGGAAAGTGGTGGAGTTACTCCAAGCTCCACATTTTCACAATTTTTCTCTCCAAAGGTTTTGGTCAATTTAGTAATTTTTTAGCTGAAATGGTAAAAATAGAATGGTAATTGGGTAATTATGACATATTTAATTAAAATTTTGAAAGCCCACTTTCTAAAGTTTCCTGATTTTCTCCAAATTTTCAACTAATGATGAAATTTTGTAGCATTATCTTTGTTGTTTCAGGTCTTAAGACTTTTTCTCCAGTACTTTTATTGGCCGAGTCTTTTACAAGACTCTGGGTGGGTAATGTGTTCATAATTGGCATTTAGGTTAGGGTTCCTTTCACTCGAGATATTCCATTCTCAGTTACCATTATCGTCTAAACCTAGGGTCAACCCCATCAACAAATGGTGAAACCTTTCTCTCTGCTTAAAGCATTGTTCGATTGATGGTAAATCCTACCTTCCATGTGTCCTCTAGTTTAGAATATTTTTGCATTGTGGCACTCATGCTGCAAGTCCATTTCTAGGCTTGAGGGTCCTATTTAGTCCTGCCATGAGTTTGCGTTTGAACTTCATACTTCTTACTTGTTCTCATTCTGGCCATTTCCTGTGGGACCCCTATCTCATATGTTGCCATCTCACAGAAATTGGTACTTGCAAAGGATCAACTTGTTCACTCTCTTCATTGCAGATATCCTATGTTCTTGATCTTGAGACATAGCTCCACTGTGTATATTTCCATGGCTATGATCCTCTTTGACATGGATCCACTGTGTATTCTTCGTGGCCTTCTTGTTACTCCATATTTTCCACATGGATCCATTGTGTATTGTTCATGTCCATGGACATTAGTCATAATTTCATATGTACCATGGATCCACAGTGTATTTTCCTTGGCATCCATGCTTTATCACTCCTGAGCATGGGTATCCCGACTTGGGAAACAAAACTCTTTCTTTATCTTTGCTAACGGTTACTGATTTTTGGATTAGTTGTTTGAGAACCTTTGTGGATATTTCGATACATCCTTTTCTCTCAGAGTTCACAATGTATTTCGGCCATCATTTTTCCCTTCTGACCTCACACATTAGGGGGCATTTATTATAGCACAAAATGTCACACCTATGCTTTTGTGTCATGACCTAAACCTTTTCCAATGCTTGCTAGAATTTTCCCTAAAATTCACCTCCAAAATCATCTTAAAAACATGACTTAATAGCATATCCRTGGGTTTCCCTAGTGTAACACGCGAAAATCCACACCTTTCCTCACTGCAACCTGCAGATGCCCTCATTTTTGGTGAAAAATAAAATAATTATGTGGTTTCAGGCGAGTTTTTTGGTTGGGCTCCTTTCMCAATGACACTTTCCTGTACACAATGAAATCCAACTCCCCAAACCTCTTTGGGAAGATAAAATACAACCATAGAGGGATAAATACGAGAACACAAGTCCCTTGGTGAAAATTTATGCTACCAACATCTAGCAAGCCTCTTTTCCCTATATTCTCTTAGCAACATCCCCTTTAATCTAGAAACTCCTTTTCTAGAGCTTCTTTCTCCTTTTATATGACTATAGGGTGTCCCCTTATCCCTATCTAAGTCATTGAGAGAATTCTTTATTGGTTGAGTTGATGCTTGAAGATTCTCGGAGGAACCCAGACAGTTGGATTCAAGACAGTGCCTAAGGTTGGACAAGGTTGTAACTTACCTTTTCCACTTGTTGGTAATAAAAGAGCTTGTTTTCCCCCAAATTTGTCTTCATTGTACATTCACTTATATGCTTAATTTGAATATGACATATTACATGCACATTTTTATGATCGTATAACTACTTTCATCGCAGCCTTAGTTTTGTATCTATATTGGAGGTTAATTCCAACAGAAGATCAAGAGTTCTTCGACAAATTGGAGCAAGGATCGATGTCAAATAGGAGAACAAGGTGCACCTTCTTTTCTCCTTTCTATCCCTACATTCTCCTAAATAAAGTAGTTATTTGCTTTGATTTTTATATGCTTATTAATGTGGGGAGACAATTATCTCTTTCACTTGGTCTTTCTCTATTTTGATTATGACCCACGATCATAGGGGGAAAATCCCTTAATCATGGGTGGAAGCTCAAGATAGATCCAAAAAATATGGATACCATCATAAAATGGACAATTCTTACTAATGTCACTAAATTTAGGAGCTTTATTGGGGAAATATAGTACCTATGTAAGTTCATATCATCTTTTTCATCGGTAGATGCACCACTCCATGTCATAACAAGGAGTAGTAAGAGTTTCCAATGGGGAAAGAATCAACAGAAAGATTTCAATGAGCTAAAACAAAATATTAGTCAAGAACTAGTTCTCACATTTCCTAACTTGTAATATCCCTTCAAAGTGGAGATAGATGCAAATGGGTATCTTATGGGAGAAGTTTTGATGCAAGACAATATGTTATCATTCCAATATGTTTCATGGAGGAGTTTGTAACTACCCTACATATGATAAGAAACTATATGCCCTAGTTCAAGATATTAATAAGTGGAAGCACTATCTGATGGGAAAGGAAACCATTATCCATAGAGATCACCATCCACTATAATATTTGTAGGCCCAAGACATTACAAGTGGATGGGGATTTTGCAACAATTGAATCTAGTCATCAAGTATAAGAAGGGAAACACTAATGAGTTGGTATACATGCTTTCAAGGCCACCCACATCCAAGATTACAACCTTGGGAACTCTTATTCACATGGATCATTTTACTCATGATGCATACAAAGAGGCATACACAAAATATGAGGACTTCAAGGAGGTGTTTCAATATCTACAAGGCCAAATTCATGTAGAATAAGGTGACAATAATACTAACTATCAT
>JASDQU010309715.1:104132-116791 GCA_032191745.1 Picea mariana
CCCGAGCTTACACATCCTCCTTACTTAGAAAAATTTCTAAGTGTCAAAGGCCTCGACCTTTGATCCACCTGAGATCCTGAGTACGCTATCTCTCTTGAGCTTTGGCAATGAGTTAACCTCGTCCCTGGTGCACACATACGCACTGCGTGCGACTCTGCACTAATTTACGTTGTTCTTGTTTTGCCATCAATTCTCACACTGTTCTTTCCATCAATGACAAGCACACACTGTCTGTAAAACATGCCAACAAGAAGTTCTCCCGCCATCAATAGTTGGGAATACATCAATGTCAAGTGATTGATGGATTCTTCAAGTGCTCAACCTCAACACCTTTATTCACACTTGTAAGAATGTACATGGTGCCTTAATACCTACTTTCATTATTGGTAGGTTGTCTCGCATTTGTTAATGATATACCTTAATGACCGGTAATCAAATGAAGTCTCATTGTGTTCGACCTCAACTCCTCTATTCATATGATGTAGAATTGCACCTTTGGTGAATCATGTAGAAGACTTGAAGACACCAGTTTATAGTAGCATCTTTCCTGAGTTGTTGCTATCATTCATTGGACTAGTACCTATATGACTTCAGTGATCATGGGAGATAATATTGTACTCCATTATATACATATTTCTTTATATTGATTTTGAGACTAGTTTTCACTGGGCCTTGTTCGTGACTATGACAACCTATCACATGTATCTACTTTGTATTGCCTATTCATGGCCATGAATAGTTGTTTGGTATATTTCCACATGGATCTACAGTGTAATTCAAATTGGCATCCATGTGTACAAAGTCATTACGGATTGTAATATTCTCATGAGAAACTAGTTCTTTCAACTTAGTCTTCATTACTCCACTTCTGGGAATTAGAATGTATTTTAGCCATCATAGATACTCCTCTGACCTCACACCTTAGGGGGAATTTGTTATAGCAAGTTTTTCCTCACCCCATGCAACATGCTTAGAGGGCCTTTCCATTTCCCTATGAAGACTTCAAGTCCCTTTTTGCACTCCCCATAGCCAAAAAATAATATTTTTCCACATATACACACCCTATAATTTAGACAACATGCATATATGCAGGTTGCACCACTACATCCCACGTACACCGAGTTTGGTGCTCAAAATTAAAAATTGTGTCAGGTTTCCATGTCACATCATGAGATCCATGATCCTTGACCTTCCATATACTGGAAGTATTCCGACTTGGCCCTTCAATTCCATTTGAAGGCTATAAATTGGGCCATATCCAAACTGTGGAAGATGAGAGAATTCAACTTTTGAGAGAAACGATACTCTAGAGAAGTCTTCACTTCACATTGAGTCTGCATCCCTTTGTTATTTAAAGTATGAACGCATTGTTCATCCCCCAAGATCTTCTTTCTTTGATGGAGAAATGCATTATCTCTCTTACATGAGCTTTCCTTTGGTGGAGGATTGAAGTGGTGGAGGCCCATCTGGAAGGGACTTAGTTTCTCGGTTTCGAGACATGTTGACATATAAGTTTGTCACTTATACACTTCTGTTAATCATTTTTTAATAGAAACACTTTTTTCTCATCCAATTGATATCTTGCAAATATTCAAATTATTATTCCATGGGCGTATTTGTTATGAATGTTAATGGATTATGCTATTGTATGTGCTAACTTTATATATTATCACTATATGCTTGTGTATCTTGGTTTTTTAGGACAAGTTGAAGGTATAAATATTTGAGTTGCATGCTCAATGGTGGTCTTCATCAAACGTTTGGACAAGGTAGGCTCTTTATCTTGTCTTGTTATCGTTTTCATTTATATATCATACTTGGGATTATAGTTGATTTCTGCAATCATTCTGTCTATTGTGGTTTACCCCATGCCATAGATTGATTTTCCTCGTAACATTTAACAAAGAGGTAAATCAAATGATGCTTGAGGAAGTATCTAAGGATGAAATTTAGGTGGTCATGCACATTTTTCAAAAGGATAAAAGTATTGGTCCAGACAACTGGCTACTCAAGTTATTCACATTTTTTATAATGAATTAATGGAATATGATCACTTGAAGGTTATTAATGAATCTAGGGATTTTGGACATATGTTGGCAAGTTTTAAAACTACTTTGATTGCATTGATCCCAAAATTTGATTCTTCAAATTCTTTTGATTAGTATAGGCCCATATCCCTTTGCAATTGCAAATACAAAATTATATCAAAATTGATTGCGATGAGGGTCAAGAGTATTATGTTTGAAGCCATATTAGAGGAACATTTTGGTTTTCTTTTTGGAAGTAAGATTCATGAGGATATAGGGGTATCCCAAGAGGGGACACACACCATTAAAACTAAAAATATGTCATCATTGGTTATTAAATTGGATCTATAAAAAGATTATGATTGTTTCATCTAGCTATACCTAAGGATTATGTTGATCCATCTAGGATTTCATGTGCATTTTCCTAAGTGGGTCATGAGTTGTGTTTCCTTAGTATCATTTTCCTTACTAATTAATGGATAATATTTCATCTTCTCTAGGACAGGAAGAGCTCTTTGATAGGGGTGTCCCATTTAAATTAGATCTATTCAAATATTATGATTGTTTCATCTAGATATACCTAAGGATTATGTTGATCCATATAGGATTTCATGTTCATTTTCCTAAGTGGGTCATGAGTTTTGTTTCCTTAGTATCATTTTCCTTACTAATTAATGGATAATATTTCATATTCTCTAGGACAGGAAGATCTCTTTGATAGGGGTGTACCCATTCTCAACCATTTTTTTACTATGGCTAAGGGTCTTAGTAGATCCTTGTTGGAGGCAAAGAGAGATGAAATCTTTAGAGTAATAAAGGTTTGACACAATTTTTTACTTTCACATCTTGTTTTTGGTTATTATATATTTCTCTTCTATGATGGTACTCTGTGGGATGCTAAAAAAATCAAAGAGATTCTCAACCTTTATTGTATAGAGACTAATATGTTGATAAATATCTATAAATATTTGATTTATTTGTATGGCCTAGATGAGGATGAGATAGGATTTTTCTCTGAGTAATTACCTTTTTAGATGTTTGAATTGGAGGATGATTTAAAGTATTTAGGTTTCTATCTAAGACCAAATGCACATGGTATGAAT
Organism: Picea mariana; assembly: GCA_032191745.1. NCBI lineage: Eukaryota > Viridiplantae > Streptophyta > Pinopsida > Pinales > Pinaceae > Picea > Picea mariana. The sequence goes on from JASDQU010309715.1 coordinate 107,263, forward strand.
GATTGGCAATGGATTATTACTAAAGTGGAAAAAAGGTTGTTTGTATGGTATAATCAATGGTTACCTCACGATGTTAGGATTGTTCTCATGAAGGAAATATTGGAGGATATTCATGTTTATTGGATGTCCTTGGTGTTTATTCCCAAAGGTGTGATTGAGAAGATACAATAAATAAGCTTCATACTTATTTGGTCTATGGGTAGAGATAATAGAGTTTAGCATAGCTGAGAGGGGAATAGGTTGATATTACAAAGGATCAAGGCAGTTGGGTCATAAAAAATATTCATTTATTTAGCAAGGCCTTGGACACTAAGGTGTCTAGAGACTAGTTGAGGATAAGGGAATATGGTTTGATTTCATACATAAGAAGTAAATCATTCCAAATTCAATCAAAGAGTGGATTAGAAATCCTGATTAAAAAATGGAAAAATTCTTCCATTATATGGAAAGCCATGGTATTGGAAATGGAGATCCATGGTATTGGTGTTTCCCTTGATTGGTAATGGATTGGTTGGGAAGGTTGATAGCAACACAGAAGTGAGGTTAGTATTTGACCCAGGGGTTAGATCCAATGAAGCATTTAGATTATTTGAGGGGCTTATAGGAATCCTTCATAGAAAATGATATTACTTCCTGACCCAAATAGATTTTCCCAAAACAACTATTGTTTGGTGCCAAGATGGGAACTATATAGTTATATTGGGATTATCTAAAGATGAAACCTTAGAATAGGATAGGGTTATTATAGATATGAGGTATATGTTGGACACACCTACCACACTTAGAGGGGGGGTGAATGAGTGTGGGGCTCTTTTCCAAAAACTTCCCTTTTACATAAAAATCATTAGTTAGCCTTCAACTTTTACTCATTACTCATTGCAGTCATTTATAACTAGTTATATGTGAACACATATCAGCAACATATATCATAAATATATCATCAACAAGTCATCACCATAAGGAACAGAAAGAATGCAAGATGTATGTACAATTTTTCTTTTTTATTATGAACAACAATTTGGGGGTTTTCCAGCAACAACTGAATAGAGTACAACTCTACAAGAGGACCAAATCTATAATGCAAGACTCATATTACACCCTCAGCACCAACTGAGGTGAGGCAACAATCCTCAACAGATATCAATCTGTCAACAGGTACGCAACTTGTCAGTAGTGCAGCCAGCATGTGCACGTGCCCTGGCTCACTACATCCCGTGTATGCATGCGGCCAGTGTATACAACAACCTACGTATACCTTATGAGTTGTTTGGGTTTGTCCTTCAAGATCAACTCAGATTCTCTTCAATCAATATATCATTCTCTTCTGTCTCTGATTGTTCAATCTAACCACCATCTAGTCACAACACATCCAATCTCTCCAATAGCTTTCTCATGCTCCACAAAAAATCAATATGAATGTTATCTCAATCATGTATAAACAACTAGTATAGCATAGAAATCATGTCACCACTGAATCAAAATAGTACTGATCACTCTGTCAACCAAATCATCCAAAGTGAACCATATCATTGAATCCATACCAATAATTCCCTAAGCATTCACAACACATTAAACAATAGCATCCATCAAGAAAATACTGTAACCATACCAATGTCTCGGTGATAGATCTGAGCCCATAGAATGCAGATCTGGAACCTGCCTCATCATCCAAGAGCTTGGCAGCAGCTCAAACACAAATATCCATGATTTTATCCACTATACGCTCCATGTACACAGTCATCCTATTTACATACTCACCCTATACACAACCAACCCACGTATACCTTTAATGTATATGCACCCTATACAAAGATAGCTCGCATATGCATCATAAATTAGGGTTTTTTGTGAATCCAAGATTTTTTCCGTCAAGATCTCTGACATTGATGAAAATTTGATGCATCCATGAGATCCTCCTCTCGCTCTCTTCCTCGGAATAGATATTCAATCATGCTCAAGATATCCACACCAATAAGATTCTCTCAAAAGAATCTCTCCATCAATACTCCAAAAGATATTCACAAGAAGCTCTCCATTGATCCACAAAAAGGATGATATACAAGAGACCATAGCTATCTTATTTATACTTCCATCTTCTAGGTCACTTAACCCATTTTTAGGTTACTTAACCCATTTCTAGGTCACTCAACCTATTTTCCTTATTTTAGGGTTAACCACTTTCCATAAATAGAAATTTCTCCAATATTTTATCATTTAAATATTCCTTCTTGATTTTGTCACTTCTCTTTATTATTTAAATAATCCATCTTGACTTTGTCACTTTACTTTATCATTTAAATAATGATTTCTTCTTGTGGGTCACTTTGAATTCTTTGACCTTAGGGGCTTCAAGCCTTCATATGAGAGTCCTTCAACTTCATAAGGCCATAATTCTCAAACCGTGAGGAGTTATGTGACATTCCACATACCACCAGAAATGGCATGACAAGCACTATCCATCTAGGATAGTTTCACCAACAACTTCATTGATCTTCATCTCATTATTCCACATACAAGCATGGGTCCTCCAACCATTCTTCTAGGATAACTCAATCCACAAAGTGTCTTCCTGTGAGGGATTTCACCATAAGGGGACCACTTTGGAGTTCATCCATTTGTGCACCTTATCAATCATGATAATACAATAATGAGTCATATTTTCATCAAACAAACTATGCATCATCATGTATCAATGACAACTTATTGATCCATCTTCATCTATGCATCATATCAATGATCCATCTTTATCAATTGGTTTCCACTTTGACATCTATCATTCTCATCAAGGAAAATACATATACATTGTTCATCAATCATCAATCAATCAATTACTTGACATCAATCAATCAAACCATTTGCATCAATGACATATTATCCAACAATCTCCCAAATAATCAAACCATTGGCATTTCCTGACCCAAAGAGATTTTCCCAAAATAACTATTGTTTGGTGCCAAGATAGGAAATATATAGTGATATTGGGATTATCTAAAGATGAAACCTTAGAATAGGTTAGGGTTATTATAGCTATGAGGTATAGTCATGTGTAAATTAAATAAGAAGACAGTGAGATTATTTAGGCCAAAAACCTTGTGAGTGGCGTTGGAGGGCCTTGTCAACTAGGTCAGTTAGTTGACCAAATGCAATATGTCAACCGAATGCAGAGATAATCTGACTAGTTAGTTGAGTCAGTCAACCGATGGGATAGGTCAACCAACCAAGGTAGTTATAATAATTGTAACTACTTGCCACTAATAAAATAGTATAAATAAATGTAAACATATGAATGTATTTAGTGGTGATTGATTTGGTATAATAAAAGACTACCTATTGTTGATTCCACCACTACTTTTCTCCTCTCCCTCCTTCTATTCATGCTTGTATATTACTTGTAGACTATTTTTTTGCATTATTTTGTGTGACTATACTATTGGTAACCTCTCTTGTGTAATCCCATAGATTATAACATTGGTTCCATTATTGGTAGTACACGAACTGAGACAATAATATAGTTGCATGCATGTAGAGATGTTGAGTTTGGAGGAGATTCACAAGTGGTGGAAGAGAAAATTAAACAACTACTTTAAAAACTATGCCAGAAGAAACAAACTAACACTTGCACATGCAAGGGAGCAGTTTTTCGCTGAAACTCATGAAAAATTCTTGGAGGCAATACTAGTGGAAATAAGGAAATATATTGATTGATTTGCACATGAATAATACAATGAAGGAAAAAAACTTAATATCAAAACTAATTAACAATGTCCATACCAACCTTTATGAGTGGTTTGAAAAAATCATAGAATAATTCTACGAAGAACTAGTAGAAGAGTGCACGTCATTGAATAACATTAAAAGAAAATTCTATGATTACCTCCACAACAATTTTCTTTGCAAAGTATTGACATTGCTACACAAATTATTAATTGATAGGGGTTTTGGTCATATTATATAAGAAACACCTCCCTAAGAACACCAATAAAATCCCTCTAGAAGAAGACAGATCTGAAAATGATCTTTTAAAGACTATGGTTGAGTTAATGTGTGAGTTGATTTGCCATTTAGAAATTAAGAGAAGAAGAAGATTTTAGTGAATGAATGTTGTAGCCATCATAAAGAATGTAGTGTAATCTCCCTTAACCACCGTCAGCTCATTCGACCAACCGGAACCATATTCCCCTTAACCGTATTGAACCGCCGAAACCAACTAGAACTGTATTCAACTGCCACAGCTCATTCAGAAACCAACAAGATGCAACTATTTTCTTGTTGGGAGCTTCTGGAATGGTCCATTACTCCATCTAGGGTTCTCTAACTAAATTAATGTGGAACAACTAACACATAGCCAACAAAAGCTTGATGGAAGCTTGGCTATAAAGACTTCTATTTGGTCCCCAAGCTTGCTCAATTCAATCAATTTCCTTCAGTCTTACACCATCAATCAGAGTGAGTAGAGCTTGGAAGTGCCATACGGAAAGCAAAATTAGTGTGGAACTGGGAAAAATTCTACAACAATTAGTCAAACGAAAGTAGCATCAATGGCCAGAGGTATGATCCATTTGGCATCTAAATTTTGATTCCTTCAAAGAGTTTTATTCCGCATATTTTAGAATCGAATTAAAGCTTACATTTGGTATCAGAGCATTTTTATCTCTGCCTTGGTGTTTTGGAGAAAGACGGGTTTATTCTGCCTCGAGAAGTTTCATTGCATTGATGTGCGACAACGTCAAACTAATGCTTCATTGCTATAATGTTGATTTAAGAGAAACTGTATCAGAATTCATATTACTATCCCTTTCTATGTTTAACATTACAATGAAGCTATCATATGCTTTTATTCTACAGATTGCTAAAATTATTCCTTCGAATCATACATAATATATCTGTTACTAATTTTCCATTAGTAAATCGACCAATAGTTTTCTGATCCACAAGATCTCTTCCATATGGAGGAAAGTTGGTTTTGAAAATTGTTTCAAGTCCATCATTGTTGCCAGTATCTGCAGTGGAGTCTCCAAATATGTAGGAAATGGACACCATGGGTTTTCTAGGGTTAGTATGTGCTGCGTTCAGTGGAAATAAAGTCGGCAGACACGTTACAATACCAATGTTTGCAAACCTTTCCATTACGTCTAATACTTCTGAAATGCTCAACTAGAAACTTTCATAGATACTGCTTAAATCATAGTTTTGGGATCAATTGGTGATGCATAATCTGTCCATGTAGTTTTATTTATGTAATTTATAATTATTCTCATATCAACTTAATTTTATGCATAAAAGAAATAATGTCTAGTGATCCATATAAATTTTTTTTGATTAGAGAATAGCCACAACATCTCTAATTAAATAATATTATATATTATGATTGATTAAGATCACGTAAAGAATATTTAGACATTAATTGTAATTAATTATACTAAATATAGTAAATTTTATCCCACAGGAATTTTTATTATATTTATATATAGTTAATTAGGATAAAACATCAAATTATTCATAACTTACCTGCAGGAATTATGAATTGATAGTTTTATCATAAAGTTCAAATTGAATCTGCTTGAATTGAAAATTTAGCCCACAGGCAATTTTTATGTCATTAGATTCAAATTTAAGCATGAATTTACATTGGTAAAACATGGAATTTTATTTTATTTTTTGCTGGCCTCAATTTTAACGTAAGCATGTGATCTTTAATTTTATGCATTTGTACAACCTACAAATTTCTCTGAATTCGTTGTGATATCACTGAACTTAAGGGAGATAACTATAAGGTCTGGAAGGAGAGATTTCTGCTTCATTTGGGGTGGATGGACATAGATTATTCTATTAGGAAAGATGAACCACCAACATTCACTAATACCAGCACTACAATGGACATCACGCTTTATGAGCGATGGGAGTGATCTAATCACCTAATCATGATGTTCATTAATACTAAAATTTCAGCTGGTATTCGTGGTTCCGTTGATCAGCATGAAAAGGTCCGAGACTTGCTAAAAGCCATTGATGATCAATTCGTCACTTCAAGCAAGGCACTAGCAAGCACCCTAATCATGAAGTTCTCATCCCTAAGGCTCACCAGTGTGAAAGGTGTGCGCAAGCACATCATGCAAATGAGGGACACTGTGGCTCAACTGAAGAAACTCGAGGTTGAAATATCGGAGTCTTTCCTGGTGCACTACATCCTAAACACCCTTCCGCACCAATACAGACCCTTAAAAATATCATACAACACACATAAGGATAAATGGTCAATTAATGAACTCATGACCATGTGTTCAAGAGGAAGAGAGACTGGTGATGGAACTGGGAGAAAGTGCAATGCTGGCAACGCATGGAAAGGGAAAATCTCAAGCCAATAAGAAAGGGAAAGGTAAAGTACCTCCCCAAGCTGATATCAAGAAGAATTCCAAGAGTTTCTTCTATAAAAAGAAGGGACACATGAAAATGGAATGCGTCAAATTTTAGAAATGGCTTGTGGACAAGGTAATGCAATCTCGTTCATTTGTTATGAATCTAATATGGTCAATGTCAATATTAACACCCGGTGGATTGATTCTAGATCAACAATTCACATTTTGAATTCCTTGTAGGGTTTGCAAAACCTAAGGAAGCCAGTGTGAAGTGAGCAAAGCATCTTATCAAGAAACAAGATGGGCTCGCATGTGGAAGCTAAAGGAACATGCTATTCAACTTTAAGTAGTGGTTTTGTTTTAGAATTAGAAAAGACCTTTTATGTTCCAAGTTTTTCTAGAAACTTGATTTCAATTTCAAGGCTTGTACCTTTTGGATATTCCTTCAATTTTTCAGAAATATATTTCAGTTTATTTTATAAATCTGATTGTGTTGGGAATGGTATTTTGTCTGATGGTCTTTATTGCATTAATTTACAAAACAATGTCATTTATGATTCAATGCATGTTAACACTGGCACTAAAAGATGTGTTATTAATGATGATTCCTCTAAATTATGTCACGGAGACTAGGTCATATCTCCATAGAAAGAATTAAAAGATTGGTAAATGAAGGGGTACTTAATACTATGGATTTTACTAATTTTGAGACTTGTGTGGATTGCATAAAAGGAAAGAAGACCAACAAGTCAAAGAAAGGTGCCAATAGGAGTTTGGGCATATTAGAGATCATACATACTGATATATGTAGTCCAGACATGGACTCACATGGTCAGAGATACTTCATCTCTTTTATAGATGATTACTCACGATATATGTATTTCTACATGCTTCATAATAAGAGCGAAGCATTAGATGCCTTTAAAATCTTTAAGGCCGAAGTAGAGAAACAATGCGGCAAGAAAATTAAGATCATGAGATCAGATAGAGGTGGAGAATATTATGGTAGATACACAAAAGATGGACAAGCACCTGGGCCATTCGCAAAATTTCTTCAAGAGCATGGGATTGTTGCCCAATACACGATGCATGGTTCACCCATCCAGAATGGTGTAGCAGAAAGAAGAAACCGAACATTATTGGACATGGTGCGGAGTATGCTTAGCAGCTCCAATCTTCCTAAATCCTTGTGGATTGAAGCACTTAAGATGACTGTGTATATATTAAACCGNACATGGTGCGGAGTATGCTTAGCAACTCCAATCTTCCTAAATCCTTGTGGATTGAAGCACTTAAGATGACTGTGTATATATTAAACCGAGTTCCAACCAAGGTTGTTCCTAAAACGCCATTTGAATTATGGAAAGGTTGGAAACCGAGTTTGCGACATATGCACGTTTGGGGATGCCCGTCTGAAGTGAGAATCTATAATCCACAAGAGAAGAAGATGGACCCAAGGACCATTAGTGGGTATTTCATTGGATATGCTGAAAGGTCTAAAGGTTATAGATTTTATTGTCCATATCATAGCACTAGGATAGTGGAATCAAGAAATGCAAAGTTTCTTGAAAATGACTTGAACAGTGGGAGCAATCAAACCAATAACATAGTTTCTGAGAAGGATCATTCAGAATCTCAACCTTCCACCCCAAGTGATAGATTGGTTATTGTTCATAGCACCCCTCAAGTACAAACTAGTGTCTAACAACCAATTGTTGAAGTTCCACAAGCTGTTGATGGCATTCGAGTAGATCAGGTAGTTCAAGAGTTTCCAAGAACTTTTGAACAATGAGTTGAACCACATACTTCTCAGGAAGATGGTGGTACAACATTAAGAAGATCTACTAGACCAAAGAGATCAGCAATTCCTGATGATTATGTTGTGTATCTGCAACAATCTGACTATAACATTGGAGCTGAAAATGATCCCGAGTCTTTTTCACAAGCCATGAGTTGCAAAGAATCAGAATTATGGTATGATGCCATGAAGGAAGAGATGAATTCTATAAAGAGTAATGAAGTCTGGGATCTTGTTGAATTGCCTAATGGTGAAAAATCCATTGGATGTAAATGGGTCTTTAAGACAAAGAAAGACTCATTGGGMAACATTGAGAGATAGAAGGCAAGACTTATTGCTAAAGGATTCACTCAKAAAGAAGGAATCGACTACACAAAGACTTTCTCTCCTGTATCTAAGAAAGATTCCTTGTGTGTAATAATGGCATTAGTAGCCCATTTCGACTTGGAGTTGCAACAAATGGATGTGAAAATGACATTTCTCAATGGAGATCTAGAGGAGGAAGTTTACATGAAACGACCTGAAGGATTCCCCTCTAGTGATGGTGAGAAATTGGTTTGCAAACTCAAGAAATCCTTATACGGTTTAAAACAAGCATCCCGCCAATGGTATTTGAAATTCCATAATGTAATTTCTTCTTTCGGTTTTGTAGAAAACATTATGGATCAATGTATATACCTGAAAGTTAGTGGGAGTAAAATTTGTTTTCTTGTTTTAGTGGATGACATTTTGCTAGCAACCAATGATAAGGGTTTGTTGTATGAGGTGAAACAATTCCTCTCTAAAAATTTCAATATAAAGGATATGGGTGAGGCATCTTATTTCATTGGCATTAAGATCCATAGAGACAGATTTCGAGGCATCTTGGGTCTGTCTCAGGAAACCTATATTAATAAAATTTTAGAGAGATTTCGGATGAAGGATTGTTCACCAAGTATAGCTCCCATTGTGAAGGGTGATAGGTTCAATTTGAACCAATGACCAAAGAACAATTTTGAAAGGGAACAAATGAAGAACATTCCATATGCTTCTATTTTCGGAAGCCTAATGTATGCTCAGGTCTGCACAAGACCCGACATTGCATTTGTTGTGGGAATGTTGGGATGATATCAGAGTAATCCAGGTATAGGCCACTAGAGAGTTGGCAAGAAAGTAATGAGGTACCTTCAAGGAACCAAAAACTACATGCTTATGTATAGACGGACGAACAATTTGGAAGTAATTGGCTACTCAGATTCTGACTTTGTTGGATGTGTTGATTCATGCAAATCAACATTGGGATACACTTTTATGATGGTCAGTGGAGCTGTATCATGGGGGAGTGCCAATCAGACCTTGATTTCCACTTCCACTATGGAAGCCGAGTTCGTCTCCT
>JASDQU010309716.1:24811-35486 GCA_032191745.1 Picea mariana
ACCACGTGTACAACTCTCAAATGCATATCCAAATATGATTTCATCTTTGGAAATGAAGAATTTGTATTTTCAAAAGTCACCTTCATTCGGGGTTAACCAGAATCAAACCTAAAACGATACAAATTTGATCGAAGTGGGTCAAAGAATGTCTCAGCGTTACGAGCGCTCGGGAACACACTTGCATCTCTCAAATGGGTATCAAAAAATTATTTTATATTTTTAAACCCATAACTCCACTTCTTCCAAATAACCTTCATTCAGGGCTGGTCAAACTTGGGCCTAGAATGACCCGAAGTTGAGAAAAAGGGGCCCAGGAACAACACGTCTTCTCTCGCAATCAAGACCACATGTACAACTCTCAAATGGGTATCCAAATATGATTTCATATTTCCAAATGAAGAATTGTTCTTTTTAAAAATCACCTTCATTCAGGGTTAACCCTAATCGACCCTAAAATGATACAAATTCGATCGATATGGGCAAAAGAAAGCCTCAACGTTAGAAGCACTTAGGAACCCACTTACATCTCTCAAATGGGTATCAAAAAATTATCATGTATTTTTAAACCCATAATTCCACTTCTTCCAAATAGTCTTCATTCAGGGCTGGTCAAACTTGGGCCTACAATGACCCGAAGTTGAGAAAAAGGGTCCTAAAAACTAAACGTCTTCACTCGCAATTAAGACCACATGTACAACTCTCAAATGGGTATGAAAATATGATTTCATATTTGCATATGAAGAATTTTGCTTTTCAAAATTCACCTTCATTCAGGGTTACCAGAACCAACCCTAAAAATATACAAATTTGATAGAAATGGGCCAAAGAATGCCTCAATGTTGCGAGAGCTTGGGAACCCACCTATATCTCTCAAACCGATATGAAAAAATTATTTTATATTTTTAAACTCATATTTCCACTTCTTCCAAATAGCCTTCGTTCGAGGTTGGTCAAACTTGGGCCTAGAATGACACAAAGATGAGAAAAAGGGACCCAAGAACTACACATCTTCTCCCTCAATCGGGACCACATGTACAACTCTCAAATGGGTATCCAAATATGGTTTCATATTTGGAAATGAAGAATTTGTCTTTTCAAAAATCACCTTCATTCGGGGTTAACCAAAATCAACCCTATACCGATACGAATTTGATCGAAATGGGCCAAAGAATGCCTCAATGTTACGGGCGCTCAAAACCCTTTGCATATCTAAAATGAGGATCAAAAAATTATTTTATATTTTTAAACCCCTATTTCCACTTTTTCTAAAGAGCCTTCAATCAAGGGCTTGTCAAACTTGGGCCTAGAATGACCCGAAGTTGAGAAAAAGGGGCCCAAGAACTACACATCTTTGCTCGCAATTAGGACCAGGTGTACAACTCTGAAATTGGAATTCAAATATGATTTCATATTTGCAAATGAAGAATTTTTCTTTTTGAAAATCACCTTCATTCGGGGTTAACCACAATCGACCCTAAAATGATACAAATTCGATCGAAATAGGAAAAAGAATGTCTCAATGTTACGATCACTTGGGAACCCACTCACATCTCTCAAATGGGTATCAAAAAATTATTTTTTAATTTTAAACCCATAATTTCACTTCTTCCAAATAACTTTCATTCGGGGTTGGTCAAACTTGGGTCTAGAATGACACGGAATTGAGAAGAAGTTTCCCAGGAACTACACGACTTCGCTCACAATTAGGACCACGTGCACAACTCTCAAATGGGTATCCAAATATGATTTCATATTTGCAAATGAAGAATTTTTCTTTTCAAAAATCACCTTCATTCGAGGTTAACCAGAATCAACCCTAAAACGATACGAATTTGATCGAAATGGGCCAAAGAATACCTCCATGTTACGGGCACTCGGAACCCACTTGCATATCTCAAATGGGTATCAAAAAATTATTTTATATTTTTTAACCCCTAATTCCACTTTTTCTAAAGAGCCTTCAATCTAGGGCTTGTCAAACTTGGGCCTAGAATGACCCGAAGTTGAGATAAAGGGGCTGAAGAACTACACGTCTTTGCTCACAATTAGGACCATGTGTACAACTCTCAAATGGGTATTCAAATATGATTTCATATTTGCAAATGAAAATTGTTTCTTTTCAAAAATCACCTTCATTCAGGGTTAACCAGAATCAACCCTAAAATGATATGAATTCGATCGAAATGGGAAAAAGAATGTCTCAACATTACGAGCACTCGGGAACCCACTTGCATCTCTCAAATAGGTATCAAAAAATTATTTTGTAATTTTAAACCCAAAATTGCACTTCTTCCAAATAGCCTTCATTCAAGGCTGGTCAAACTTGGGTCTAGAATGACCCGAAGTTGAGAAGAAGATTCCCAGGAACTACACGTCTTCGCTCACAATTAGAACCACGTGTACAATTCTCAAATGGGTATCCAAATATGATTTCATATTTTCAAATGAAGAATTTTTCTTTTCAAAAATCACCTTCATTCGGGGTTAACCAAAATCAACTCTAAAACGATACGAATTTGATCGAAATGGGCAAAAGAATGCCTCAATGTTGCGAGTGCTTAAAAACCCACCTATATCTCTCAAATCGGTATCAAAAAATTATTTTGTATTTTTAAAGCCATATTTGCACTTCTTCCAAATAGCGTTCGTTCGAGGCTGGTCAAACTTGGGAATAGATTGACCCGAAGTTGAGAAAAAATGACCAACAAACTACACGGTTTCTCCCGCAATCGGGACCACGTGTACAACTCTCAAATGGGTATCCAAATATTATTTTATCTTTGGAAATGAAGAATTTTTATTTTCAAAAATCACCTTCATTCGGGGTTAACCAGAATCAAACCTAAAACGATACGAATTTGATCGCAAAAGGGGCCCAAGAACTACACGTCTTCACTCGCAATTAGGACCACGTGTACCACTCTCAAACGGGTATCCAAATATGATTTAATATTTGCAAATGAAGAATTTTTCTTTTCAAAAATCACCTTCATTGGGGGTTAACCAGAATCGACCCTAAAACGATACAAATTCGATCGAAATGGGAAAAATAATGTCTCAACGTTACGAGCACTCGGAAACCCATTTGCATCTCTCAAATGGGTATCAAAAAATTATTTTGTAATTTTAAACCCATAATTGCACTTCTTCCAAATAGCCCTTCATTTGGGGCTAGTCAAACTTGGGCCTAGAATGACCTGAAGTTGAGAAAAAGGGGCCCGATAACTACACGTCTTCGCTCGCCATTAAGACCGCGTGTACAACTCTCAATTGGGTATCCAAATATGATTTCATATTTGCAAATGAATAATTTTTCTTTTCAAAAATCACCTTGATTCAGGGTTAACCATAATCAACCCTAAAACGATACAAGTTTGATCGAAATGGGCCAAATAATGCCTCAACGTTACAAGCACTCGGGAACCCACTTGCATCTCTCAAATGGGTATCAAAAAATTATTTTATATTTTTAAACCCATAATTCCATTTTTTCTAAATAACCTTCATTCGAGGCTGGTAAAACTTGGGTCTAGAATGACCCGAAGTTGAGAAAAAGGGGCCCATGAACTACATGTATGCTCTAGAAATTAGGACCACGTGTACAGTTCTCAAATGGGTATCCAAATATTATTTCGTATTTGCAAATGAAGAATTTTGTTTTTCAAAAATCACCTTCAATCGGGGTTAACCAGAATCAATCCTAAAACGATACGAATTTGATCGAAATGGGCCAAAGAATGCCTCAACATTTCGAGTGCTCGGGAACCCACTTGCATCTCTCAAATGGGTATCAAAAATTTATTTATATTTTTAAACCCATTATTCCACGTCTTCCAAATAGCCTTCATTCAGGACTAGGCAAACTTGTGCCTAGAAAGACTCGAAGTTGAGAAAAAGGGGCCCAAGAACTACACGTCTTCTCCCACAATCAAAACGATGTGTAGAACTCTCAAATGGGTATCCAAATAAGATTTCATATTTGCAAATGAAGTAGTTTGCATTTCAAAAATCACCTTTATTCAGGGTTAACCATAATCGACCCTAAAACGATACGAATTTGATCGAAATGGGCAAAATAATACTTCAACGTTACGAGCGCTCAGGAACCCACTTGCATCTCTCAAATGGGTATAGAAAAATTATCATGTATTTTTAAACCCATAATTCCAGTTCTTCCAAATAGCCTTCATTTGGGGTTGGTCAAACTTGGGCCTAGAATGACACGAAGTTGAGAAAAAGGGTTCTAAAAACTATACGTCTTCTCTCGCAATCAAGACCACATGTACAACTCTCAAATGGGTATGCAAATATGATTTCATATTTTCAAATGAAGAATTTTTGTTTTCAAAAGTCACCTTCATTCGAGGTTACCAGAACCAACCCTAAAAATATACAAATTTGATAGAAATGGGCCAAAGAATGCCTCAATGTTGCGAGAGCTTGGAAACCCACCTATATCTCTCAAACCGGTATCAAAAAATTATTTAATATTTTTAAACCCATATTTCCACTTCTTCCAAATAGCCTTCATTCGAGTTTGGTCAAACTTGGGCCTAAAATGACCTGAAAATGAGAAAAAGGGGCCCAAGAACTACACGTCTTCTCCCTCAATCAGGACCACGTGTACAACTCTCAAATGGGTATCCAAATATGGTTTCATCTTTGGAAATGAATAATTTGTCTTTTCAAAAATCACCTTCATTCGGGGTTAACCAGAATCAACCCTAAAATGATATGAATTTGATCGAAATGGGACAAAGAATGCCTCAACGTTACAGGTGCTCGGAACCCACTTGCATATCTCAAATGGGTATCAAAAAATTATTTTATATTTTTAAACCCCTAATTTCACTTTTTCTAAAGAGCCTTTAATTGGGGGCTTGTCAAACTTGGGCCTAGAATGACCCAAAGTTGAGAAAAAGAGGCGCAAGAACTACACGTCTTTGCTCACAATTAGGACCACATGTACAACTCTCAAATGGGTATTCAAATATGATTTCATATTTTCAAATGAATAATTTTTCTTTTCGAAAATCACCTTCATTCGGTGTTACCCAGAATCGACCCTTAAACGATACGAATTTGATCGAAATGTGAAAAGAAATGTCTCAACGTTACGAGCACTCAGGAACCCTCTTCCATCTCTCAAATGCGTATCAAAAAATTATTTTGTAATTTTAAACCCATAATTGCACTTCTTCCAAATAGCCTTCATTCGGGGTTATTCAAACTTGGGTCTAGAATGACCCGAAGTTGAGAAGAAGTTTCCCAGGAACTACACGTCTTCGCTCACAATTAGGACCACATGTACAACTCTCAAATGAGTATCCAAATATGATTTCATATTTGCAAATGAAGAATTTTTCTTCTCAAAAATAAACTTCAACCGAGGTTAACCAGAATCAACCCTAAAACGATACGAGTTTGATCGAAATGGGCCAAAGAATGCATCAACGTTACGAGCACTCGAAAACCCAAATATATCTCTCAAATTGGTATCAAAAAATTATTTTATATTTTTAAACTCATATTTGCAGCTCTTCCAAATAGCCTTCGTTCGAGGCTGGTCAAACTTGGGCATAGATTGACCCGAAGTTGAGAAAAAGCAGCCCAAGAACTACACGGCTTCTCCCACAATCAGGACCATGTGTACAACTCTCAAATGTGTATCCAAATATGATTTCATCTTTGGAAATGAAGAATTTGTCTTTTCAAAAATCACCTTCATTCGGGGTTAACCAGAATCAAACCTAAAATGATATGAATTTGATCGAAAAAGGGCCCCAAGAACTACACGTCTTCACTCGCAATTAGGACCACATGTACAACTCTCAAATGGGTATCCAAATATGATTTCATATTTGCAAATGAAGACTATTTCTTTTCAAAAATCACCTTCATTGGGGGTTAACCAGAATCGACTCTAAAACGATACGGATTCGATCGAAATGGGAAAAATAATGTCTCAACGTTACAAGCACTCGAGAACAAACTTGCATCTCTCAAATGGGTATAAAAAATTATTTTGTAATTTTAAACCCATAATTGCACTTCTTCCAAATAGCCCTTCATTCGGGCCTAGCCAAACTTGGGCCTAAAATGACCCAAACTTGAGAAAAAAGGGGCCCAATAACTACATGTCTTCGCTCGCCATCAAGACCGCGTATAAAACTCTCAAATGGGTATACAATTATGATTTCATATTTGCAAATGAAGAATTTTGGTTTTCAAAAATCACCTTCATTCGGGGTTAACCAGAATCAACCCTAAAACGATACGAATTTGATCGAAATGGGCCAACGAATGCCTCAACGTTACGAGCACTCNACCCAAATATATCTCTCAAATCGGTATCAAAAAATTATTTTATATTTTTAAACTCATATTTGTAGCTCTTCCAAATAGCCTTCATTCGAGGCTGGTCAAACTTGGGCCTAGATTGACCCGAAGTTGAGAAAAAGCAGCCCAAGAACTACACGACTTCTCCCGCAATCAGGACCATGTGTACAACTCTCAAATGTGTATCCAAATATGATTTCATCTTTGGAAATCAAGAATTTGTCTTTTCAAAAATCACCTTCATTCGGGGTTAACCAGAATCAAACCTAAAACACTATGAATTTGATCGAAAAAGGGCCCCAAGAACTACACGTCTTCACTCGCAATTAGGACCACATGTACAACTCTCAAATGGGTATCCAAATATGATTTCATATTTGCAAATGAAGAATTTTTCTTTTCAAAAATCACCTTCATTGGGGGTTAACCAGAATCGACTCTAAAACGATATGAATTCGATCGAAATGGGAAAAATAATGTCTCAACGTTACAAGCACTCGAGAACAAACTTGCATCTCTCAAATGGGTATAAAAAAATATTTTGTAATTTTAAACCCATAATTGCACTTCTTCCAAATAGCCCTTCATTCGGGCCTAGCCAAACTTGGGCCTAAAATGACCCAAACTTGAGAAAAAAGGGGCCCAATAACTACACGTCTTTGCTCGCCATCAAGACCATGTATAAAACTCTCAAATGGGTATACAAATATGATTTCATATTTGCAAATTAAGAATTTTGGTTTTCAAAAATCACCTTCATTCGGGGTTAACCGGAATCAACCCTAAAACGATACGAATTTGATCGAAATGGGCCAACGAATGCCTCAACGTTACGAGCACTCGGGAACCCACTTGCATCTCTCAAATGGGTATCAAAAAATTATTTTATAGTTTTAAACCCATAATTCCACTTTTTCTAAATAGCCTTCATTTGAGGCTGGTAAAACTTGGTTATAGAATGACCCGAAGCTGAGAAAAAGGGGCTCATGAACTACACGTATGCTCTGGAAATTAGGACCACATGTACAAATATCAAATGGGCATCCAAATATGATTTCATATCTGCAAATGAAGAATTTTTCTTTTCAAAAATCACCTTCATTCGGGGTTAACCAGAATCAACCCTAAAACGATACAAATTTAATCGAAATGGGCTAAAGAATGCCTCAACATTTCGAGCGCTCGGGAACCCACTTGCATCTCTCAAATGGGTATCAAAAAATTATTTATATTTTTAAACCCATAATTCCACTTCTTCCAAATAGTCTTCATTCGGGACTAGGCAAACTTGTGCCTAGAATGACCCGAAGTTGAGAAAAAGGGGCCCAAGAACTACACATCTTCTCCCGCAATCAAGACCACGTGTAGAACTGTCAAATGGGTATCCAAATATGATTTCATATTTGCAAATGAAGTAGTTTGCATTTCAAAAATCACCTTCATTCGGGGTTAACCATAATCAACCCTAAAACGATATGAATTTGATCGAAATGGGCCAAAGAATGCCACAAAGTTACGAGCACTTGGGAACCCACTTGCATCTCTAAAATGGGTATCAAAAAATTATTTATATTTTTAAACCCATAATTCCACTTCGTCTAAATAGCCTTCACTCAGGGATGGTCAAACTTGGGCCTAAATTGACCCTAAGTTGAGAAGAAGTTTCCCAAGAACTACACGTCTTTGCTCACAATTAGGACCACGTGTACAACTCTCAAATGGGTATCCAAATATGATTTCATATTTTCAAATGNTGGTCAAACTTGGGCCTCAATTGACCCTAAGTTGAGAAGAAGTTTCCCAAGAACTACATGTCTTTTCTCACAATTAGGACCACGTGTACAACTCTCAAATGGGTATCCAAATATGATTTCATATTTTCAAATGGAGAATTTTGCTTTTCAAAAATCACCTTCATTCGGGGTTAACCAAAATCAACTCTAAAATGATACGAATTTGATCGAAATGGGTGAAAGAATTCCTCAACGTTGTGAGAGCTCGAAAGAACACCTATATCTCTCAAATCGGTATCAAAAAATTATTCTATATTTTTAAACCCATATTTGCACTTTTTCCAAATAGCCTTCGTTCGAGGTTGGTCAAACTTGGACCTAGAAGGACCTGAAGTTGAGAAAAAGGGTCCGAAGAACTACACGTCTTCACCTGGAATCGTGACCACGTGTACAACTATCAAATGGGTATCCAAATATGATTTCATATTTGTAAATGAATAATTTTTCTTTTCAAAACTCACCTTCATTCGAGGTTAGCAAGAATTCAACCCTAAAACAATACAAATTTGATCGAAATGGGCCAGAGAATATCTTAGCGTTGCGAGAGCTTAAGAAACCACCTATATCTCTCAAATTGGTATTAAAAAATTATTTTACATTTTTAAACCGATATTTCCACTTCTTCCAAATAGTCTTCATTTGAGGCTGCTCAAACTTGGGCCTAGAATGACCCAAAGTTGAGAAAAAGGGGCCCACGAACTACATATCTTCCCCCGCAATTGGGACCACGTGTACAACTCTCAAATGGGTATCCAAATATCATTTCATCTTTGGAAATGAAGAATTTGTCTTTTCAAAAATTTCCTTCATTCGGGGTTAACCAAAATCAACCCTAAAACGATACGGATTTTATCGAAATGGGCCAAAGAATGCCTCAAAGTCGTGAGAGCTCGGGAACCCACCTATATCTCTCAAATTGGTATCAAAAAATTATTTTATATTTTTAAACCCATATTTCCACTTCTTCCAAATAGCCTTCGTTCGAGCTTGGTCAAACTTGGGCCTAAAATGACCTGAAGTTGAGAAAAAGGGGCCCAAGAACTATATGTCTTCTCTCGCAATCCGGACCACATGTACAACTCTCAAATGGGTATCCAAATATGGTTTCATCTTTGGAAATGATGAATTTGTCTTTTCAAAAATTACCTTCATTCAGGGTCAACTAGAATCAACCCTAAAACGAAACGAATTTGATCGAAATGGGACAAATAATGCCTCAATGTTAAGGTCACTCAGGAACGCACTTGCATATCTCAAATGGGTATCAAAAAATTATTTTATATTTTTTAACCCCCAATTCCACTTTTTCTAAATAGCCTTCAATCGAGGGCTGGTCAAACTTGGGCCTAGAATGACCCGAAGTTGAGAAAAAAGGGGCCCGAGAACTACACATCTTCGCTCGCAATTAGGACCACATGTACAACTCTCAAATGGGTACCCAAATATGATTTCATATTTCCAAATGAAGAATTTTTCTTTTCAAAAATCACATTCATTCAGGGTTAACTAGAATCAACTCTAAAATGATACGAATTCGATCGAATTGGGAAAAAGAATGCCTCAACATTACGAGCGCTCGAGAACCCACTTGCATCTCTCAAATGGGTATCAAAATATAATTTTTTATTTTTGAATCCACAATTCCATTTCTTCCAAACAACCTTCATTCGGGGCTAATCAAACTTGGGCCTAGTATGACCTGAAGTTGAGAAAAAGGGGCCCAAGAACTACATATCTTTTCCCACCATCAAGACCACGTGTACAACTCTCAAATGGGAATCTAAATATGATTTCATATTTTCAAATGAAGAATTTTGCTTTTCGAAAATCACCTTCATTCGGGGTTAACCAAAATCAACACTAAAACGATAAGAATTTGATTGAAATGGGTCAAAGAATGCCTCAACGTTACGAGCGCTCGTGAACCCACTTGCATATCTCAAATGGGTATCAAAAAATTATTTTATATTTTAAAACCCATAATTCCTCTTCTTCTAAATAGCCTTCATTCGGGGCTGGTCAAACTTGGTCCTAAATTGACCCGATGTTGAGAAGAAGTTTCCCAAGAACTACAGATATTCGCTCGTAATTAGGAACGACGTGTACAACTCTCAAATGGGTATCCAAATATGATTTCATATTTTCCAATGAGGAATTTTTCTTTTCAAAAATCACCTTCATTCGCGGTTAACCAGAATCAACCCTAAAAAGATACAAATTTGATCGAAATGGGAAAAAGAATGCCTCAACGTTACGAGCGCTCAGAAAGCCACCTATATCTCTCAAATCATTATTAAAAAAGTATTTTATATTTTGAAACCCATATTTCCACTTCCTCCAAATAGCCTTTGTTCGAGGCTGGTCAAACTTGGGCCTAGATTGACCCGAAGTTGAGAAAAAGTGGCCCAAGAAATACACAGGTTCTCCTGCAATCGGGACTACGTGTACAACTCTCAAATGCATATCCAAATATGATTTCATGTTTGGAAATGAAGAAATTGTATTTTCAAAAATAATCTTCATTCAGGGTTAACCAGAATCAA
>JASDQU010309716.1:68052-78561 GCA_032191745.1 Picea mariana
ATCCGAAGTTGAGAAGAAGTTTCCCAAGAACTACACGTCTTTGCTCACAATTAGGACCACATGTACAACTCTCAAATGGGTATCCAAATATGATTTCATATTTGCAAATGGAGAATTTTTCTTTTCAAAATTCACCTTCATTCGGGGTTAACCAGAATCAACTCTAAAACGATACAAATTTGATCGAAATGGGTCAAAGAATGCCGCAATGTTGTGAGAGCTCAAGAGACCACCTATATCTCTCAAATCAGTATCAAAAAATTATTCTGTATTTTTAAACCCATATTTTCACTTTTTCCAAATAGCCTTCTTTCGAGGTTGGTCAAACTTGGACCTAGAAGGACCTGAAGTTGAGAAAAAGGGCCCCAAGAACTACACGTCTTCACCTGCAATTGTAACCACGTGTAGAACTATCAAATGGGTATCCAAATATTATTTCATCTTTGTAAATGAAGAATTTGTCTTTTCAAAACTCACCTTCATTCGGGGTTAACTAGAATTCAACCCCCAAACGATACAAATTTGATCGAAATGGGCCAAAGAATGGCTCAACGTTGCGAGATCTTAAGAAACCACCTATATCTCTCAAATCGGTATTAAAAAATTATTTTACATTTTTAAACCCATATTTCCATTTCTTCCAAATAGCCTTCATTCAAGGCTGCTCAAACTTGGGCCTAGAATGACCTGAAGTTGAGAAAAAGGGGCCCACGAACTACATGTCTTCTCCCGCAATCGGGACCACGTGTACAACTCTCAAATGGGTATCCAAATATGATTTCATCTTTGGAAATGAAGAATTTGTCTCTTCAAAAATTATCTCCATTCAGGGTTAACCAGAATCAACCCTAAAATGATATGGATTTGATCGAAATGGGCCAAAGAATGCCTCAAAGTTGCGAGAGCTCGGGAACCCACCTATATCTCTCAAATCAGTATCAAAAAATTATTTTATATTTTTAAACCCATATTTCCACTTCTTCCAAATAGATTTCGTTCGAGCTTGGTGAAACTTGGGCCTAAAATGACCCAAAGTTGAGAAAAAGGGGCCCAAGAGCTACACATCTCTCGCAATCGGGACCACATGTACAACTCCCAAATGGGTATCCAAATATGGTTTCATCTTTGGAAATGAAGATTTTGTCTTTTCAAAAATTACTTTCATGCAGGGTTAACTAGAATCAACGCTAAAACGATACGAATTTGATCGAAATGGGCCAAAGAATGCCTCAACGTTACGGTCGCCCAGGAACCCACTTGCATATCTCAATTGTGTATCAAAAAATTATTTTATATTTTTAAACCCCTAATTCCACGTTTTCTAAATAGCCTTCAATCGAGGGTTGGCCAAACTTGGGACTAGAATGACCTGAAGTTGAGAAAAAGGGGCCCAAGAACTACATGTCTTCACTCGCAATTAGGACCATGTGTACAACCCTCAAATGGGTATCCAAATCTGATTTCATATTTCCAAATGAAGAATTTTGCTTTTCAAAAATCACCTTCATTCAGAGTTAACTAGAATCGACTCTAAAATGATACGAATTCGATCGAATTGGGAAAAATAATGCCTCAATGTTACGAGCGCTTGGGAGCCGACTTGCATCTCTCAAATGGGTATCAAAAAATTATTTTGTATTTTTAAACCCATAATTCCACTTCTTCGAACTAGCCTTCATTCGGGGCTGGTCAAACTTGGGCCTAGAATGACCCGAAGTTGAGAAAATGGGGCCCAAGAACTACATGTCATTTCTCGCCATCAAGACCACGTGTACAACTCTCAAATGAGTATCTAAATATGATTTCATATTTGCAAATGAAGAATTTTTCTTTTCAAAAATCACCTTCATTCGAGGTTAACCAGAATCAACCCTAAAACGATATGAATTTGATCGAAATGGACCAAGGAATGCCTCAACGTTACGAGAGCTCGTGAACCCACTTGCATCTCTCAAATGGGTATCAAAAGATTATTTTATATTTTAAAACCCATAATTCCACTTCTTCTAAATAGCCTTCATTCAGGACTGGTCAAACTTGGGCCTAAATTGACCCGAAGTTGAGAAGAGGTTGCTCAAGAACTACACATCTTCACACACAATTAGGAACCACTTGTACAACTCTAAAATGGGTATCCAAATATGATTTCATATTTGCAAATGATGAATTTTCTTTTTCAAAAGTCACCTTCATTCGAGGTTAACCAGAATCAACCCTAAAACGATACGAACTTGATCAAAATGGACCAAATAATGCCTCAACGTTACGAGCGCTCGCGAACCCACTTGCATCTCTCAAATGGGTATCAAAAAATTATTTATATTTTAAAACCCATAATTCCACTTCTTCTAAATAGCCTTCATTCGAGGCTGGTCAAAGTTGGGCCTAAATTGACCCGAAGTTGAGAAGAGGTTGCTCAAGAACTACACATCTTCGCACACAATTAGGAACCATGTGTACAACTCTCAAATGGGTATCCAAATATGATTTCATATTTTCAAATGAAGAATTTTGATTTTCAAAAATCACCTTCATTCGGGGTTAACCATAATCAACCCTAAAACGATATGAATTTGATCGAAATGGGAAAAATAATGCCTCAACGTTACGAGCGCTTGGGAACCCACCTATATCTCTCAAATCATTATCAAAAAATTATTTTATATTTTGAAACCCATATTTCCACTTCTTCCAAATAGCCTTCATTTGAGGCTGGTCAAACTTGGGCCTAGATTGACCTAAAGTTTAGAAAAAGCAACCCAAGAACTACACGGCTTCTCCTGTAATTGGGACCACGTGTACAACTCTCAAATGCATATCCAAATATGATTTCATCTTTGGAAATGAAGAATTTGAATTTTCAAAAATCACCTTCATTCGGTGTTAACCAGAATCAAATTGTTAGTCCCTAAAGTTGCACTCGACTGCTAAGGGAAAGCTAGGGCATCATTGATTTATTGCAAAAGCGTTTTGAGGGTTTTATGATTGGGTTTTTTGAGTAAGGTGGTTTGAAACTGGTTTCAAGGTAACAACACAATATGAAAAACAAGATTAAAACATAGTATATCCCATTGACTGAATAATAGCTAAAAACAAAGATGGATTAGACCAATTAAGAAAAAGGAAGGTGAAGCTTTCAATTTGTCAACTTCACCAGAATTCTTGCCTCAAAATATCATAAAGAAACAAGATGTTCAACTTGATATAAAACTTGAAAAATAATCGTTACAGTAAAATTTTCACTGTATAAATTAACAGTCAAGAATCAAAAGCATTGCAATTTGAATATGAATTCAAGCAAGAATAAAGAAATAATAGAGTAGAAAAAGAGTGTCCAACCATCCATATGCCTTTGCTAGTAAATTTCAAATTGAACATAATGCCTTTACAATGTGCTTCACAAAAAGGTCCCCCGGGTCTCCAATTTTTCCATACTCCCTCTCATTCTACAGAGTTTATATAGAAACAATAGATAATAATCAAGATCCAAAAGAAATGGATCTGAAAAACTCCTCATATATGTTTAGTTTATTGTTTAAAATAATCAAGGAGAAGATCCAATCTGATCTCCAATTCGAATTGATGAGGTGGCTTGTCAATTGTTGTCCATGAGATTTTTCAGGAAAACAAATCTGGTAAATTCTTGAAAAATAGGGTCCAACAATCAATTCGAATCTCTTAAATGGTGATGGATGTGTAAAAACTGAGAGAGGTTTTTGTGAAGGGGCATGTTCCCAACAAAAACCTCTTTTTTTTTCATCAAATTCATCTCTAGTTGTTCTGTAACCTCTCTTTAAGAAGAAGACTAAAACATGAAAAAATAACAAAGTATTTCCTGTAGCTTATCAGAAAATTAGCCCTCAAAAATCAATTCGAATCTATTAAATGTTGATATATGTGTAAAAAATGAGAGAGGTTTTTGTGAAGGGGCATGTTCCCAAAAAAAAAATCTTTTGGTTTCATCAAATTCATCTCCAGCTGTTCTGCAACCCCTCTTGAAGAAAATGACTAAACCAGGTAAAAATAACAAAGAATTTCTTGTAGCTTTTCTGGTTCTTCTTTTAATGATTCTTTATGTACTGGGGACATTCTTGTATTTCGTTTGAGATCTGATTTTGCATATTCAAAATGGTATTCTATCACTATGACACTACTCAACATCATCTGATTTGTAATGAGGGTCTGCTACCCATGTCTTGATGTTCATGTTCCTCATCTTCAAGGCAAAAAAACAGAGTATAGGCTAGATTTAGAACCGAGCTGCTGTAGGATGATTTAAGTGTAGCCTTGTGTTCACCAGTGAGCATTTGGATCTCTTCACGTTCCCTACTTACAAGACTTCCTTGAAGAACATGCAACTCTTTCTCTTTCCCAATCTTTCCACTCATGAACTTGCATGATAGCTAAAATATTTCATAAGCTATCCCATCATTTCTCACAAATCTCTTACTGATAATTTCAACAAAGTTTGCTTGTATGACCACCTTTGATTTCCAGTCTACCTATGCAACTAAAAACATACCAAATGAATATGATTTGGGTCCATCGTAATGCATGATGCACCTTTCTGGAGTCATGGCAGACAAAACCCCACAATCTACGAAGATACAAATCTATCCCTGAGATAATGATTCTAGGGGGCAGTATCTATGTTGATAAGACAATTTTTCTTCAGCCAGGATAACTCCTCCTTGTTGTGGCTCGGTGTGGTGCTAGTCTTTGTCTTGACTTATGCGTTAGGGTTTGAATATTGCATGATCCAACTCCAAGGCTTTTGTAACTAGCACCCTCGGGTTCTGAATTTTCCACCTGCAATCTGTTAGTGTATAACGTTCCTCTGAGCAAATACCTGCGCCTAAATTCAGAAAAGTCAGACAAGTATAATATAATGATCATTGAGAATTGGGTGATTTTAAAATGAGACCTTCGTGGGTAATGTTGACACTCGGAACTGAATTTGGGTTGCACGCAAATTAATCCCGAGGCAACCTCGAACCACTTTGGATTGGAAGCTGCCCCTCCCAACCCGAGAGGGATCTCTCGGATAATGTCACAGTATGATCTTCAGTAAGCGTAAAATGGTGGGTAGATTTATGGGTAAATGATAGTTTGGATTTTTAAAGTTTGGGGGTTGGACTAGGGAAACAGTCTATTGGGCATGGAGTCAAGTGAAAACCAAAGAAAGGAGATAATAGTAGTGATCATATAACTTGTGGAAAATGAGGCAAAGTAAGTCTATCTTTCAACAATTGATCATCATGATGCGGTAGCAGAAAAGAAAAGAAAAGGCCATCACAGTGAAAGCATCTATCAAGGATGAATTTTCACTACAACTTTAGAGAAAAAAAAAACGAAGGTTGATAACTAGATGCAGAGCGCTTATCTGGAGCGAATTCTGACCATTCACCATAGAAACACAACACATATATATCAACTGTGTGTAAGGAGCATATAAAATGAATTCCAAACAAATTTTAACTTAGCTGAAAGAGGAAGAGATAAACAATATGACAATGACAACAGGGAGAACATACTGAAAGAATCGACCGTGATGAATCTCACAATAATCAAGTGAACACGTCTTCTGTATTACTCCAATTTGGGCTTACAAATTAACTCGACTTACAAAAGGAGCCCCTCTTCGAAAGAGGTTTTTCCCCCAGCCCCCCCCTCCAATGATTATTTAACTAATATCACCCTCTCGATCCGTTACATAACTTGGTGTTTACAAGAAATAATCTAAAAGAAATATCTTTTGTTTCGAGAAGTATGGAAACAATTCACCTTCATGGAATTATGCGACTGCCAGATGCTCTGCCAGCTTCTTTAAACCATTATTAATCATTTTGACAAGTGGTATATGGATGATCTCTTTGTATGGTTTAACTTTAATGCAAAGTTCTCATCACTTTACAAAGCGTTTGGGGGTTATTATAACGGAAATGCATACTGTAAAAAACAATAAATTCACTCGAATCCAATTTCAGCTTCGTAACTTTTGCAACACAAACGATCACTGTGGGCACCCATATATGAGTTCGATTGGCTCGGAGTTAGTTGTAATTATCGAAATAATACTTTTTCGTGTTCCACAGAGGGATATGGACACTATTGAAGTGAAGGCGTGACCTAGAAACAACATCAGGGCATAAGAGAACACAATCATTCATGTAATGGTTTCCTGCAAAGACTGGCATTTTGGAGAGGTTCACTCTTCAAAATAAACACCTGTGTGTGTTGTGGCAATCGATTTATGAATTTGACAGTTCGACTGGTAAAGCTAATTCTGGAAATGGCATCTGTTATACTTAGCATTGTCTATGCTCGGACAGATGGTGCGTTTCTAGTCTTCACGTGGATTCTGTCTTTGGATCTTGTGTGAGTCATAACATTCAGTGCAAGGTGACATTTGAACAACCAATTCATTTTTTCCATCTATAGCATAACCTCATATAAATTCTAAGTGGCTTCTGGTGATGTTCATATAATTTGAGTCACCTCATTGTTGAACTTGACGCAGTATTTTTCAAGACTATAAGTTGCATGGTAACTTTCCTGTAGGAATTCACGTCGATTTATATTTTCCTTCAATGTGGGCAGCTGTCTCTTGTCAATGGAATCATCAAATTCCTGTTGGCCAAGTCCCTATTTCTCACATGCATCTAAAAATGTTTCCTCTGTAGAGCAGCTAAGTCGAATGGTATCCCTCACAAAATCATCAAGAATAGCCTCTTCTCTCGCTGGAAGAAAATAAATTATTGAAGGATCGTCATCAACTTTGCTTGCTTTCTGAAAATTGTTAAAAGAGCTATCTGTTGGTATACACCAGGTATTGAAGGTGGCATCAACCTAAAATAAGACTAGTGCCTATCCATGAAAATCAGCTTTTATCTCGCCTGAGTGTCGACTGTGATTTGAACCATAGCATAAATAATGGCTTGTTGTGCTAGATTTAGCTTTTAACAAACCGTACTCCAATCCAGAGCCTCAGTATTTTCATCCATGAGGGATTGTAGAGTTCTGGGTATGTAGCACACTTCTTCCGGGTCTTCTCGTGGGTTCTATCTTTGGATTTTTGTGTGCGTTGTCTCATGACTTGGCCTTCGGTGGATAGTTGAGAAATTTGGGCGAAAGTGCCTAAGTTGAATCGGAAATTTTCAATATCAGTTACAACAGGTACAAAGCAATCGGATTATGAAACGGTTTGAATCAGTAAATGATTCCAAGTTATTGTTGACACATGCGAAATCTCAGACCACGATTCATGTCATCATAACAAAATCTGGATGACAGGCATGTATCAAGGCATGATAATTTTGGCGCTACAGGAATAGCCTTATTCCCATAGCGCTATTAATGACTTAGCAAAATTTGAATTTATAAAGTTCAAACTGGCATATAAGGTGAAACCTCGTTTAAAACCATGTCTTTCAATTTAAAACTTGAATAAACTATTCAAAAACTGAAATGCAAACCATAAGACAATAAAAACAAAGATCAAAATCAACTGGAAACAAAAATTGAAGTGTAGGTAAGAAGGGTTTAGAATAAGGGTTTCTCACTAAACCAAGACAAAATTAGAGACTAACACAAACCTAAAACGATACGAATTTGATCGAAATGGGCCAAAGAATGTCTCAGCATTACGAGCGCTCGGTAACCCACTTGCATCTCTCAAATGGCTATCCAAAAATTATTTTATATTTTTAAACCCATAATTCCACTTTTTCCAAATAGCCTTCATTCGGGGCTGGTCTAACTTGGGCCTAGAATGACCCGAAGTTGAGAAAAAGGGGCCCAAGAACTACACGTCTTCTCTCGCAATAAAGACCACATGTACAACTCTCAAATGGGTATCCAAATATGATTTCATATTTGCAAATGAAGAATTGTTGTTTTCAAAAATCACCTTCATTCGAGGTTAACCATAATCGACCCTAAAATGATACAAATTCGATCGAAATGGGCAAAATAATGCCTCAACATTATGAGCACTCAGAAACCCACTTGCACTTCTTCCAAATAGCCTTCATTCCGGGCTGGTCAAACTTGGGTCTAGAATGACCCGAAGTTAAGAAGAAGTTTCCCAAGAACTACACATCTTCGCTCACAATTAGGACAACATGTACCTCTCAAATGGGTATCCAAATATGATTTCATATTTGCAAATGAAGAATTTTTCTTTTCAAAAATCACCTTCATTCAGGGTTAACCAAAATCAACACTCAAACGATACGTATTTGATCGAAATGGGCAAGAGAATGCCTCAACGTTACGAGCACTCAGAAACCCACCTATATCTCTCAAATCGATATCAAAAAATTATTTTATATTTTTAAACCCATATTTTGCAGTTCTTCCAAATAGCCTTCATTCGAGGCTGGTCAAACGTGGGCCTGGATTGACCCAAAGTTGAGAAAAAACGGCCCAAGAACTACACGACTTCTCCCGCAATTGGGACCACATGTACAACTCTCAAATGGGTATCCATATATGCTTTCATCTTTGGAAATGAAGAATTTGTCTTTTCAAAAATCACCTTCATTCGAGGTTATCCTGAATCAAACCTAANCGAAAAAGTGGCCCAAAAACTACACGTCTTCACTCGCAATTAGGATCACGTGTACAAATCTCAAATGGGTATCCAAATATGATTTCATATTTGCAAATGAAAATTTTTTCTTTTCAAAAATCACCTTCGTTGGGGGTTAACCAGAATCAACCCTAAAACGATACGAATTTGATCAAAATGGGAAAAATAATGTCTCAAACATTACGAGCACTCGGGAACCCACTTGCATCTCTCAAATGGGTATCAAAAAATTATTTTGTAAACCCATAATTGCACTTCTTCCAAATAGCCCTTCATTCGGGGCTAGTCAAACTTGGGCCTAGAATGACCCGAAGCTGAGAAAAAGAGGCCCAATAACTACACATCTTCGCTTGCCATCAAGACCGCATGTACAACTCTCAAATGGGTATCCAAATATGATTTCATATTTACAAATGAAGAATTTTTCTTTTCAAAAATCACCTTCATTCGAGGTTAACTAGAATCAACCCTAAAACGATACGAATTTGATCGAAATGGGCCAAAGAATGCCTCAATGTTACGAGCACTCGGGTACCCACTTGCATCTCTCAAATGGGTATAAAATAATTATTTTATATTTTTAAACCCATAATTCCACTTTTTCTAAATAGCTGTCATTCGAGGCTGGTCAAAATTGGGTCTAGAATGACCCGAAGTTGAGAAAAAGGGGCCCATGAACTACACGTATGATCTGGAAATTAGGACCACGTATACAAAACTCAAATGGGTATCCAAATATGATTTCATATTTTCAAATAAAGAATTTTTCTTTTCAAAAATCACCTTTGTTCGGGGTTAACCATAATCAACCCTAAAACGATGCAAATTTGATCGAAATGGGCCAAAGAATGCCTCAACATTTTGAGCGCTCGGGAACCCACTTCGTCTAAATAGCCTTCATTTGGGGTTGGTCAAACTTGGGCCTAAATTGACCCGAAGTTGAGAAGAAGTTGCCCGAGAACTACATGTCTCCGCTCACAATTAGGACCACGTGTAAAACTCTCAAATGGTTATCCAAATATGATTTCATATTTGCAATTGGAGAATTTTACTTTTCAAAAATCACCTTCATTTGGGGTTAACCAGAATCAACTCTAAAACGATACGAATTTGATCGAAATGGGTCGAAGAATGTCTCAAAGTTGTGAGAGCTTGGGAGAACACCTATATCTCTCAAATCAGTATCAAAAAATTATTCTGTATTTTTAAACCCATATTTGCACTTTTTCCAAATAGCCTTCGTTCTAGGTTGGTCGAACTTGGACCTAGAAGGACCTGAAGTTGAGAAAAAGGGGCCCAAGAACTACACGTCTTCATCTGCAATCGTGACCACGTGTACAACTATCAAATGGTTATCCAAATATGATTTCATCTTTGTAAATGAAGAATTTGTCTTTTCAAAAATCACCTTCATTCGGGGTTAACCAGAATTCAACCCTAAAATGATATAAATTTGATCGAAATTGGCCAGAGAATGGCTCAACCTTGTGAGAGCTTAAGAAACCACCTGTATCTCTCAAATCAGTATTAAAAAATTATTTTACATTTTTAAACCCATATTTCCACTTCTTCCAAATAGCCTTCATTCAAGGCTGCTCAAATTTGGGCCTAGAATGACCCGAAGTTGAGAAAAAGGGGCCCACGAACTAAATTTCTTCTCCAACAATCAGGACCATGTGTACAACTCTCAAATGGTTATACAAATATGATTTCATCTTTGGAAATGAAGAATTTGTCTTTTAAAAAATTACCTTCATTCGAGGTTAACCAAAATCAACCCTAAAACGATACAAATTTGATCGAAATGGGCCAAAGAATGCCTCAAAGTTGCGAGAGCTCGAGAACCCACATATATTTTTCAAATCAATATCAAAAAATTATTTAATATTTTTAAATTCATATTTCCACTTCTTCCA